>PVJH01012419.1:0-64401 GCA_004026705.1 Nesogale talazaci
AGTGTATTCAAGGAGATAGGCTGGCTACACTGTGGTAATAACCTGTAACCCCAAACTCAATGTCTGCACCCAACACGAGTTGACCCCCCCCGTGCTAGCTACATGCTTCTCTTGGATTAAGGGTGCAATTCCAAGTCACCCTCAGTCAGGGATACAGGGTGGCAGGCTCCTCACCAGCAGCGTCATCAGTCTCTGTGGGGGGACAACGGACATGATATACGAAGGCCTGGGCCTCTTCCCTAATGGGACACCCATGATCTCAGCTCACATTTCATTGGCCAAGTAAGCCACAACCACGTCTAAGCTTAAGAAACGAGGTCCAAGCCTACGGTTCCCTTACGATACAGCTGGAGCCACAACACTGACACCCTGTGCCTCCTCAGGAGTCCTTCTGGCAAAGTCGATGCATGCCTGACTCCTGCTGCAGGGTTTAGAGGCCACAGTGAAATAGCAACATCAGATTCTCTAAGAGAAGACCCCAAGACTAGATGAACCTCTGCTTCAGCATATAATCCAATCTTCAACAGGGGCTCCTTCGGGGTTTTAAAAGCAGATGAGTATCTGAGCAGGTGTGGGCTGCTGGCTTACCCCAGCCTTGCCCATCACATATGCCAACAGCAACTGTCATGTTAGGTCATTGGGGCAGAGCTCTATAAGACTGGAGGTGCTGGTTAAATGAAAGCACTGACTTTAGTTGGCTAACATGAGTGGCTGCTGTCAAAGACTGCTCTCGGGGTTCCACAGCAGTTTGCCTCTTTCCATTTCTGCATAAAAGTCCTGAGTGAATGGGTGAATTATAAGAGCTTTAGATGCAATTGAGAATGATGGGGAAGTGTCGTTTCCATTCAGAAGCCATAATCTAGTCCCAAAGAGAAGGAAAAGGGTAGTTTCTCTCTATCATCACCAAACCAGCAATGGGTCAACCTCAAGATCAGCAATGTGAAACAAGCCAAAACCTGCTATTCTAGTAAAGAGTTACAGCAGTGGTTCTCCACCTTCCTCATGCCACGGCCCCTTCACACAGTTCCTCCTGGTGTGGTGACCCCATATGTGGGCGTATCTGCATCTGGACAGACCCGCCTGGAGATGGATAGAGAAGGCTGTCTGGTTCCTAAGACCATCGTAAATATAGACCCCAAAGGGGTCTCAACCCACAGGTTGGGAACCACAGAGTTACAGTATCAGAAACAGTCGACAGTTCTCCTCTGTCTATTCTGACTTGTGGATCAGAAATGACTCGATCGATGGCTATGCATTTGGTTTATGTCCATTTGAACACATAGTTCACACCTTGCTAACAGCCATACCTCCAGTATACGACAAGGTCATCCTGGGGCCACGCGGTCACAGTCCAGAAAGAGCCCCACAGCTAAGCACAAAACAAATCTTCACAAACCGAACAAAACACCCTGCCTTACCTAATGCCTGGGACGGTATTTGATAGAACAGGTGGAAATAAATGTAACAATGGTTTTGAAAAAGCTCTCCTGATGGCAGCTTCTCACCACCCCCCTCCATTGCCTTTGCGCCAATTCTGACTCATGATGTCCCCAGAGCCCATGTGCTCCAGCCTGCTTTCTCCACTGCCATCTTGATACCCAAACTCACTGCCATCAAGGAGGTTCCAACCCGCCGCCACCCCAGAGGGCAGGATAGGACCCTCTGGAGAGTCTCCATGTCTTTATAGGACTAGAAAGTCCTGGTTTTCTCCTGCAGAGTGACAAGTGGTGGTTTCCAACTACTGGCCTTGTGAATGGCAGCCCAATGGATAGCCACTCTGCCACCAGGGCTCTATGTGCTCTTGATAAGAGGAGTCTTTCCTTACCTGTACGCCTTATCAAATCAGATCGCCAGACCTTTCTTTCGCGCTGTCGTGAGATGGGGTTCAGCTGTCGTCTGTTCATGTCACCCAGGAACCGGCATGGAATTGTCCCACCAGGATTCCAAGGCTGGACTTTTGACAGAGGGAGACTGCTACATCTCCACCCACCGTTGGTCCTGCAAGTAGCAGGGTGCTTTATCAGGATAGCACCAGGACGCCTTAAATATAGCAAAGACCCAACCCTGAACTATTATCAGTGCTGCTGTGTATGCATCTTGTATTGGCTTATTTGACCCCCAAGTCCTGCGGCTATTAGATGGCTGCAGCTATAATCTCCAGAGGGAGCCTGCTGGCTCAGTGGTGACATGCTGGGTTGCTAACCACAAAGTCACCAGTTAGAAACCACCAGCCCCTCCTTAGGAGAAAGAGGAGGCCTTCCATTCTTGTAAAGAGTTGCAGTCTTAGAAACTCACAGGGGCAGTTCTACCCTGTCCCACTGGCTTGCTGTGAGGCAGCCTTGATTCAATGGCAGGGAGGGCTTTGTTCTTTTTTGAAAAAGTCACTTGTGAAGACAAATGTGTACATAAGCAAAAGTTGTGAAGAAAGCTGATGGTGCCCGGGTATTAAAAGAGGTAGTGTCTGGAGTTTTAAAGGCTTGAAAGTAAACAAGCGGGCATTCCGCTCAGAAGCAACAAAGCCCACATGGACGAATCACACCAGCCTGTGTGATCACAAGGTGTCGAAGGGATCAGGTATCAAAAACTAAAAATGTTATCATTATAAATCAGGGGTAGTACAGATGGGGGACCCAAAGCCCATCAATAGGTGAAGCAACATCCCCTTACAGAGGGGTCGCAGGGAGGAGACAAACCAGTCAAGGCACAGTGCAGCAACAACGAAATATGAAACTTTTCTCTAGTTCTTAAATGCTTCCTCCCACTCACTATCCCACTCACAATTCTACCTTACAAATCCAGCTAGACTAGGAGATGTCCACTGGTACAGATAGGAGCTGGAAACATGGGGCATCCAGGACAGATGATCCCTTCAGAACCAGTGGTGATAGTGGTTATACCAGTAGGATATAGGGAAGGTGGAGTAGAAAGGGGGAATCAATTACAGGGATCTACATATAACCCCCTCCCTGGGGTACGGACAACAGGTACGGACACAACAGTGTATGAAATGACAAAATAATGATAATTTGTACATTATTAAGGGTTCATGGGTGGGGGGAGGGGAAATATGGGAAGCTGACACCAGGGTCCTAAGTGGAAGGAGGCTGCTTCGAGACTGATGATGACAACACATGTGCAAATGTGGACAGCATACAGTTGATGTATGTATTGATCACGATAAGAGTTGGATGAGCCCCCCATAGAATGGTTTTTTTAAAGTCACTTCTGTTTTACAGATAAGAATGGATGTGTGCCTCAGAGAGTTCAGAGTCTTACAAACACTCCCAAGGACCACCCTGCCTTGGGGTCTGACACAGTGCACCAGCAGGCCACATGCACTCATCCCGGGAGCGGCCCCCCTTCCCTCTCTTCTGGGTGGCCCCCGTGTCCTTGCTGTCTCCTCATCTGAGGCAGGTCCGCAGCAACTCATTTAAAGGGGACAGAGTTGAGAGTCAAAGCGCACAGCCCAAGCTTTGAGCCACGAAGCTCCGCTGCCTCCTATTATGTATGCTATGATTCTATAATCAGCCCAATGCAGGCGACCACCCACGGCCGGCTTTATTGGCTCCTGCAAATGAAATGGTCACGCTAGCAACACAATTCCCTAAGGAGACAGGCTGCCCTCAAATAAATCTGGAGGGCACGCCCAGTCACAAAGTCGGGGGGGGGGGGGGGGGGGGGTGTTAATACAAATACAACTAGGGCCTGCCCACCCAGCAGTGTGACCTGCATTAAACAAGCACTAACAATAGTGTTTGCACTGGGGCTAAGAATATGAGACCGGGCTCCTCCCCTCTTCCCCCCACCCCTCATCTCAGAGGGCCTATGGGCCTAGGACTCAAACTCCCTGGGCGGGGGCTCACTTCCCCTACCTGCTACCAGCCATGCTGACTCATCGGATGGTTGGGGTCCCCTGCGAAGAGCAGGTAAGGGCTGCAAACTCAGGCAGGGATAGCCACAAGAAGCGACAGCAGGCAGAGGCCCACGGAGCAGAGAAAGGAAAAGCAGTTTAAAAACAGGTTCCAGCAGCGTCCTGGAGCCCAGTCTTTGGGGTCTGTGAGTGGTCAAGAGGGTAGTGGTGAGGCTTGAGGTAACTCCTGGTGGGATGACATCGGGGGTGTTATCTGCATCATCCCCCAACTGCTAGAGGTGTGCTCTGGGTGGAGAAGACAAAGTTGGCTGGGGACCTTGTGCTCTCTTTATAAAGATAGGGGCTATGGACCTATACCACGTCAGAAAGGGAGTCCTATAAGAGGCTAGAAGAAGGATATGTTTCGCTCCTGGACACGCACACTGCCACTGCACATGGTTGGAAATGGGCCCTTGTGTTTCCTTAACCTGCAGGGTCAAAAAAGCAGACACACAGGGAGTGGGGCAGGAGGAAGATGGCTTTACCAGGAACTCAGCAGTCCTGGGGTTCTAGAAAAGCTGTTCCAGTGGTGTGGTTTTGGGAGTTGAGCTGCAATCACATGGTCGGCAGTTTGAATCCCCCAGCAGCTCCGAATTGGTCTCTACTCCTGTACACATTAGAGTCTAGGAAACCCACGGGTCGTTAGTAATGAAAAGTCTGCATCGACTCGATGGAAGTGAGTTTTTGTCATCAATTGGAGAGTACTTTAAGAAATATTTTTTTAACATAAGCAAGAATTGGTTAATTTATTTTTTAAACGATTTTATTGGGGGTTCATACTACTCCCATCATGATCAACATAGACGTCAATTGTATGCAGGAGGTAACACTTGCCCACCTGCTGCCATCATCACCCCTGAAATGTCCTCCCTCCACTTAGGCTCCCACTACCAGCTCCCCATATTTTCCCTCCCTCTCCACTCCCCCTCCCCCATGAACCCTTAACAATTTGCACATATTATTACTTTTATTACTTTTACTTTATTATTACTTTTTCATATCATATTCTGTCCAATATGTCCCTTCACTCACTTCCCTGCTGTCTGTACTCCAGAGAGTTTATATGTAGATCCCTGCAATTGGTTCCCCCTTCCATTCCCCCCTACCTCCACCCTCCTGGTATCACCACACCCACCACTGGTCCCGAAAGGATCATCTATCCTGAATTCCCCATGTTTCTGACTCCAGTTACATCCCCTGGTCTAGCTGGATTTGTAAGGTAGAATTGGGATCATGACAGTGGGTGGGAGGAAGTATTTGAGAACTAGAGGAAAGTTGCATACCTCGTTGCTGCCACACTGTACCCTGACTGGCTCCTCTCCTCCCTGCAACCCCTCTGCGAGTTTTAATCCATGGTTAAGCACTGGGCTATAACCTTAAGTGTGGAGATTCGGGTTGTGGGAGCGACAGGAGTGTGTATTTGGAAACCCTGTGAGGCTGCTCTGCTGTGTCCCGTGAGGTTGCTGTGAGGCAGGAAGAATCAATAAGGGGTCCACTTTTTTTTTTCTTAGGGATCTTCTTCCCTAGGTGGCATAATGGTTCCTGTACTCAGCTGCTATCTGACAAGGCATAGGTTGGAGTCCATACAGAGGTGCCTCCAAAGAAAGGTGTGGCAATCCACTTCTGGCAAGATCAGCCATTGAAAACCCCATGGAGCAGAGTCCTCCTCTGACCCCCAGGGGTTGCTCTGTGTCAGAGCAGACACCACCACAACTGGGTTTTCTTACTCAGCAATCAACCTCACCAAGGCCCAAGCGCCATCAACCCTACTTTGCAAAAACGCAATGGACTGCCCTTGAGTCGACAGCCTCCTCTTTGTCCCATGGAGGGGCTAGTGGGTTCAAACCACTGACCTTGCGATTAGCAGCCCAACCGTTAACTCACTGTGCCGCTCGGGCTCCAAGGGGACACTGTTCCACATGGCTTTAAATCAGGAGTTGAGTGTCAGGGATGTATCCTTTCCCCATCCTTCCTGGATCTGTATGCCAAGTAAATGGGCCACGAAGCTGGCAGAAGACGCCTTACCAACCTGCCAGCACTGAACCGACTGCTCCGCCAGGGCCCCTTCTCTAGTGCAGAGGCAGGAAATAAGATGAACGTCCGAGGTCCAGGCCCCAGATTCCAATGAACCGCTGGCTGAGGCCCTGTCTCTCCCTCCGGGCCACACAGTCTCTGGCTGTGTCTTGGGTTCACATCCCTTTCTGGCTTCAATGTATTTGATTGCATGTGCACTTTCCCTTTGCATCAAAAAAGGAGAGCTGTGAAATAAGGGAGGAGGAGGCACTGAGGGAAGCCAGGTGAGGATGGCAGGAGGCGGAACCTGGGCTGGAGACGAGGAGAATCAAGACCCTGGGGGCGGCTGTTTCGGGGGAACAGCAGGGCCAGTTCTGGGGCACTGGCTGGGGAAAAGAAATGCGTGGAATCCCCCGGGCAGCCAGGCATGTCCTCCCTCAGCACCAGGAACAGGGCCTGTCTCCCCTCCGCTCTGCCATCCCCCTGCCCCCCACTCCCGTCTCTTTGCTAGGAAGACCGCCTCGATGGTTAGGCCTCCTTTGGCACTGGAAGTCCTCACTGACTCAGGCGTCACACAGGTACACTAGTTTCCTGAGTGGGTCTCCCAGAGCAGTTCTTCTTGTTGCAGCTGCTGCTGCTGTTGTTGTTGTTAGGTGCTGTGGAGTTTGTGCTGACTCACAACAGAATGAAACCGCAACATCCTCACAATTGTCTTATGTTGAGGCCGATGTCGCAGCCTCTGGGTCCGTCTGTTTCGTGAGGCCCTTTCTCTTTGTCACTGCCCGGCTACATCCCCAAGCAGGAGGGCCTTCTCCAGGGACTGGCCTCTCCTGACCACACGCCCAACGTACAGGGACCCCGTCCCGACCTGCTCACTTCCAAGGAGCATTCTGGCTCCTCTGTGCTTTTTACCGAGGCCGATTTCTCCGTCCTTCGGGATTTGTAAAACTAAACTTCCTGCCACGGAGCAGGTGTGGAGTCCGTGACAGCCAACAGGACAGGGCACAAGTGTCCCTGTGAGTTTCTCAGCCTGTCATCACTCTTAGGGGAAGAGAAAAGGCCCCTCTTTTTCCTCCAGCGCAGCTAGTTGTTTCCAACAGCTGGACTCCTTGCTGTTAACAGCCCAACTCCTCACCCCTGGACCCCGTGGATTCCTTCAGGCATCCGCAGTGCCTTCATATTCATTGCTGACACCATAATGAAAACCCATCAAATCTCTATGGTCTTCCTCACTCGATGTTCTCATGGTAGGAGGCTGTGGGATGCACCGTGGTTATTGCAATGCAACGGGCTAAGGCCTGGAGTTAGGAAGCCAAGAGGAAGACTTTGCTCAGCATAGCTGAAGCTGTAAGACTAAAAGATGAACAATTTAATCATAGGAACTTTTGAAAACCTCAGCGGACAAGGAGCATTGACGAGAAAGAGGGCAAGCGTGGGAGAGAGCTATGTCATCGATCTGTCCAACGTAGGAGGGTGAACCCCAGACCGAGAGAGTTACATGCACACCCTATGCCCAGGCCTCCATCATGACTGAGAGCTCCGTGAGTGCCAAGCACAAGGAGAGCACTGGACATTACAGTGTCGATGGATCAGGTATCAGACATCAAAGAACTAAAAATTATATCATTATAAATGAGGGGGAGTACAGATGGGGGACCCACAGCCCTTCAATAGGTGAAGCAACATTCCCTTACAGAAGGGTTGCAGGGAGGAGATGAGCTAGTCAGGGTACAGTGTAGCAACAATGAAATATGCAACTTTCCTCTAGTTCTTAAATGCTTCCTCCCACCACTATCATGATCCCAAGTCTACCTTACAAATCCAGCTAGACCAGGGGTTGGACACTGGTACAGAGAGGAACTGGAAACATGGGGAATCCAGGACAGAAATTTCTTCAGGACCAGTGGGGAGAATGGCGATACTGGGAGGGTGGAGAGAAGGTGGAGTAGAAAGGGAGAACCAATGACAAGGATCTACATATAACCTCCTCCCTGGGGTACAGACAACAGGGAAGTGGGTGAAAGGTGACATCAGACAGTGTAGGATGTGACAAAATAATAATTTATAAATTATCAAGGGTTTGTGGGGGAGGGGGGAGGAAAAGGGGGGGGGAATATGATGAGCTAATACCAAGAGCTTAAGTAGAAAGAAAATATTTTGAGAATGATGATGGCAACAATTGTACAAATGTGCTTTGAATACAATAAATGAATGTATTGATTGTGCTAAGAGTTGGATGACCCCCCCCAATAAAACAATTTAAAAAAAGAGTACAATGTACAATTTCCAGGATGAGCTCTGAGGGTGACCAGCCGGACAGGAGAACACTGGACTTTTGCCCTCAACAAGCCATATTGTTCAGTCAGCATGGCAGCCGGGTGTGTTTTCTATGGGGATGTCCTTTTTCCACTGTCAGATGTTTCCCTTTGGGAACCTGGCCAACCAAAGGTCAGTCCAAGCCCAGTCACTTTCAGAGTGGCCCCAAGAACAGGGCAGACAGACGCCCTTGTTTCCCAAGGAGCAGACTGTGTAAACCATCAGAGGCGACCTCTGAGGTGAATCTTCGGCAGGACTCTCAGATGTGTTAGCAAACAATGGCTGGCGATAAAGTCAACCTTTGTCCACAGATCAACCTCTGGACTGACTTGGGCGCCTCTCCACTCTCCCCCAGGATGGAGAGGGGGAGATCAGAAAGCAAACTGTGCATAGCAAGGCTTTTCAGGAACTGGGGAAGAATTCTCTGAAACCCTGCAGTATAAATAACTTCCAAAGTTCCCTGGAAAGGGATCCATGGGAAGAGGTAGAGCATTGACGAAGTAGTTTAGTTACCTTTTCTGCAAAGACAGCCATGAATTTGGTGGGGCATGCTGCTGCTGCTGCTGCTGCTGTTGTTAATGTGCTGTTTGCCGCTGAGACAATTTTCACCCATTGTGAGTCTGTACAACGCAACACCACACTGCCCAGACCTGTGCCTTCCCCACAACTTCTCTATTTGACTCTATGGCTTGTGGCAGCCACTGTGTCATGTCACTTCCTCTTTGGGGCTGATCCTGTACTTCGCCAAGCAGGATGTCTTTTTTCAGGGGCTTCTGATAATATCTTCAAAAGAGGTGAGATGAAGTCCTGCCATTCTCCCTTGTAAGAAGCATCTGGTTCTACTTCTTCCAAGACAGATGTGCTGGTGCTGCTGGCATTCCTTGGAACTGCCCATGGGCTTTGCCAGCACTGTAATTCCAATGCGTCCAGGCTTCTGTGGACTACCTTATTCACCAGCTAGCTTTCATATGTATATGAGGTGATTCAAAGTACTGACGCTTGGGTCATTTACAGCTTAGTCCTCAAAATGATACCTTTGCTCTTGGACACGTTAAAGAGGCCTGGTACAGACATTTGCCCAATGCTGTGCACCATTTGATTTCTTGACTCCCGCCTCCATGAACGTTGATTGTGAATCCAAATAAAATGAAGTCCTTGACAACTGGAGCAGACAAGGGACAAATGATGAAACTTGCTAGCCATAACCAAACACATTGAGGGAATGAGCAGCTGGGCCCAAAAACTTAAGATCAGAGTCTTGGGACCCATCAAGGTCAGTTGACACAGCATAGTCCACACAGACCATGTTGTATCTCTGATTTGGGTGGATAGCAAGTGATGTCATACAAACTCACAAATGGCCACGTAAGACCACACAACTATTGCTCTGTCTGTGTTCAGAGGAAGGAAGAGTGATGATCATTGAATACATGTGGAAACAATGAGTCTGGTGGACGAATGGACCACATCTGTGACCCTGAGATAAGAAGAACTAGATGGTTCCCAGCAACCACTACCAACTATTCTGAAAGGGAATCACATAAGAAGGTCTTGAATAGAATGGGGAAAGATGTGTAGGACACAACTCAAAATCATAACAAGAACATTACTGATTATATAGAAAACAGCAGCACATGGCTTATAGTCATCTTTTAGGTCAGAAAATGAACTCGTCTCCATGGATCAATTTTCAGCCAAACATGGCACGCAAAACAAAGTCCATTGCCATGGAGTCAATTCCAACCCACAATGAGCCCACAGGACAGAGTAATGCTAGCTCATGGGCGGTTTGAAACGCTGACCTTGTAATTCACAGCCCAAGTGTGCAACCCACTCCACCACCAGGTTTCCTCCACCCAACAACCGCTCAAGCATTGCCATTGAGTTGATTCTGAACTCAGGGTAGAATTGCCTCTGTGGGTTTCTGAGACTATAACTCTTTATGGGAGTAGAGGGGTTGTCTTTCTCCCAAAGAGTAGCCGGTGGTTTCAAACTTCTGACCTTGTGGTTAGCAGTCACTGAGTAACCACTATACCACCAGGGCTCCTCATGCAACAATACACAAGTCTACAGGAGACGCATGACATTAGTGAGGTAAGCATACTTTAAAATAAGCAACCTTTTGAGATCAAAAAGGCAATATTTACCCAAGGGCAAAGGTCTGAAAGGTTGGGAAAGAAGGAGGAATGGAAGCAGGGAACGTGGGGAGGAAGCAGGTCAGAGATGATACATTGTGGGAATTGCACTCAGCAAGAGGAAACAGAATGGGTATGGATTGAGGATGTTAAAGTTGAAGCTCGACTCTGTAATCTTGACCCGAATTCACAATTTCAAAGGAAAGGCAAGCAGCACAAGGCAGTCTCTCTGTACTAGATCAACCTGCAACCTCCACTCAATTGACTTCTGGTCCGTCCAAGATCACCTTTGTACTGCAGAGCAGAGTGAGGCACAAAAAACAAAGACCCAGAGGGAGAGAGACTCATGGAATCTGGGACCAAGGTGGTCTTTCCTATCAGTGGAAATCATTACCAAGCATGCTAGAACCATCGGCTGCCCATTAAAGGAAGCCTTGGGTATTGAAGGAAATAAGGCAGAGCATGTTTATGACCCTGGACTATCAGTAGAAAAGGTTTCAAGCAAAACACACATCAAAGAGGCAAGCCGAGAAAGGGTGATCTGTCAGCTTTGGCAAGACTCAAACTTCTGAGTTAAAATTAGAAATCATGATAAACGGAGATAAAAGATAAGCAAGCTGACAAAAAGAGGCTCCCTGTAAGATATTTTCTCTTCTTTCTCCTATTCCTGACTGTGCCAAGATTAACATGTTTCGTGGCAACTCTCAGAGGCTTGTGAGATTTATGCCTCTGGAGAGGTATCCCAGAATCAAGGGCTGGCTTATCTATTTCCCAAAAGTCCTCCATTGAAAGCCCAGTCGAGCCCAGTTTGACCATGATGCACACGGGTTTATCAGAGAGACTCAGCTGCAACTTTTCTCAAACATGCGAGTAGCTGCAAAATGTTCCAGAAAAGCAGAACTTGCCCACAAACTTTCGTAAGTCTCCTTGGATGTACATGTCGGTGGGAGAAGTGGGGGGGTGTCCTGGTGGTAGTTGGAGATCATGTCAATTAGACACTCCCGGTTGGGATGGAGTCAAGCCTGTCAATCGAAGCCTGGTGGCCTCTCCCTGATCTCATAAACATTTTGTGTACGTATGAGGGATGCTGAGAACTCTTTCTACTACTTCTTGCTTGTTGGAACTCAGCCTGCCTCCAGGGCCCACAACCACGAGAGCTGCCAGCTCCCCGCCATGTTTCTACGGACTTTGGTGCCACATGACTCTGCACCCACAGGTCTGTGATCTGCCTGCTTCCACTTTCCAATCTGTCCCTCTGGCCTGTGGCTACGTGAGGACGAAGAAGGGCTAGTGGACTAGTGTCAGACTGATGGGCCTGAGTCGAATGGCCTGGGATGCCTTCTTGATCTGTAATTATTTCTTGACATAAAGATGTGTGTTTCTCTAAGTAGCCCACCCCAACACATCGCATATACAGAGACGCACACTTGTTTCTGTTTCTATATCTGTGTGCACACCTAGGCATCTGCATTTGCATGTTTATACAGTCATACACACACATTTACTTTGTGGCTTGTGTTAGTCTAGGTGGAGAAGAGAAACAAACTCCTAGACACGCAGATGGATAGAAGGGAAAGGTTTATAGACAAGAGGAATGGAACTTTGAGAAAGCATCCCGACGCAGTCCCGTCCAAGATCATAAGACCGATATCATCCCATATGTCTGATACCCACCTAGAAAGTCTCCTTCCCACTTACAAAGCATGTGTGATGACACCAGGACAATTACAGGCCAGCGGGTGCGGAGTCTTGTATGTCTGGCAGCAGTAAAAGCAGAAGCATCCTGGTGCTGGCATGGGTCTCCCCATGGCTCCTCCCTTCCAGGGCTCAGGATCTATCAGCAGCATCCAGTGGCAGTAAAAGCATCTCACGGCTGGCAGGGGTCTCCACGTGGCCTCCCAAGCGTCTCAGCACTGGCAGGAGTCTCCACGTGGCTTCTTCTGCCGCAAAGGTTTGGCTCTCCTCCGGCTCCTCCATTCTCCAGGAATCAGGATCGAGCCACATGCTGTCATCTCATCTTGTCAGTAGTTCGTCTCCCAGAGACTGACTCTAGTCTCTCTTCTCTAATTGGGAAATACCGTGACACTGCCCAGAATTCTCAGGAGAAAGACGTGCCCACACAGAGGACTAACTGGCTATCTCCAGATTGACAGGCTAGACCCCACCCCTAGACTCCCAATCATGAAACTGACACACGAGCACATGACTGCCCCATGGTGCCATCTCATAGTGACCCCGAAAGGAGCACCTCCTGTTCCTGCACCATCCTCACAATGGCTGTCATGTCTGAGCACATTGTTGCAACCTCTGTGCCCATCTCATCGATGCTCTTCTTCTTTCTGCGACCCTACATTCCCCTACTCCCTTATTACCATGCAGACTCGTGTAGAGTCGTGAGTTTTTCAGCACATTTTTTATGCAGCTTTTTTGGTGAAAGTAGGTGCCTCAGCTGCTATTCGGGTCGGCTTATACTCAAGTAGCTGACATTTCACACCTGTGGGAGTAGCGAACAATCTCCTCATTTGCATATTCACACTGTACCTCTGGCAATAGCAAACACTGACATTCAAGGTGAGAGTCATGCAAACCAGGATGGGTTAGCATGTACATCGACTTGGCGAGACCATGATTCTCACTGCATTTTCACTTAGACAACGATGCCGTTATCCTCCATGTTGTGATCTGATGTGGCCATCCTCTGTTTTCCTCTCTAACACCGATTTTCCCAGGACGGCCTGGTCTGTGGAACTGAGCCATGTTGATAAGTGAGGAGTGGATGGGTATCGCTATACTTGGTTATGTCTCAGGACCTGCACCAGTCAGTAAGACAGAAGACAAACGACACAATAGGCAAATAGATAAACAGGATGAACAGCCGATTCACAGACAAGAAAATACAAAGGGAAAGTGGGAGGAGCATAAGCGTTGTCTGTATTCTGCCCATTGCTTCCAAGGACAGTTCATGCTTCAGTGAACTCATATTCAAAAATAATGGACACAGTTTCCTGAAGGTGAGGCCCAAGCAGTCATGTGTCAACAAGTCAGAAAGAAGGGCGGTCAAAGTCGACAAAACATGAGCCCTCTGTGTGACAGCTGAGCGACCAGAGCAGCTTCTCCAAACCGGGGAGGATCTGAGCATTGGAAAAGCCCCTCTGACCACAACCCCGCGACCTCTGCAACGTGATGTCAAACGTAAGCCATGGAATGGCTGCCCATCCTGCATGCCACCGTCCAATGGACATATTTAAGCCACGTGGAATTTCCAGAGTTCCACTTAGAAAGACGCTAGCAGGGACCTAAAAAGCGAACACCCAAGGCCCTGCCATCAGTCCCATGCCCACCCAGAACAACAAGACTGGGCTTTTCCACGGGAGCAGACAGCCTCCTGTTGGCCCCAGGAGCAGCCGGTGGGTTTCAACAGCCAACCTTGCTGTGGACGGCTCAAAGTCTACCCCTCAGAACCATCAGATCTCCTTAGAATGAGCCTCCCAATCCCAGGGTTTAGACTGAACACAGAGGATCAGAGGATCTTTGTCTCACCTCCTTTCTCTCTCTGGTGGGTCTTCTGCCTTCCCCAGCCATTCAGTGTTCTTGAACAACACATTCCTGGGCTTCTGGGAGGACTTGCCACCTGCCCCGGGGGGCAGCGGAGAGGAGGGTCCCAGGCAGGGAAGGGAGGAAGGCAAGAGGAGGAGGATAGAGGCCCTGAGCTTCTCTAGCAGGCCCAGCACCAGCCATCAGGGTCTCAGCTTGTTGGCTGAGATTTACAGGAGCCAAAACCAGACTCACCCTTTCTTACTCTCTATCACCTGTTCCTTCAAAGGCTTCAGGGCTTCTTCCAAAGGGAAATGAGGGTTTCCTGCAGCCCTGCTCTCTGCTAGGGCCAATCGAGTCAGTCTTACAGAGACTGTCTGACTCAGATGAGAATGACCTCCTTGAATCATGTGATTGCTGCCCTCTCTGCTGAAAATCCCAACAGCCACCTGGTTACCAGGAAGACAGAGGGCAGCCCCTCTGAGCCCCTCACAAGGATGAAGGGCCCTCAGAGTCAGCAGGGAGCTGCCTTTGGGGCTTTCTTCTCCTTTTGAAATGACCTGAGAGGGAATTTATCTCAAAGGGTGCCTGCCTCCCTTCCATCCCACACTGGTGGCAAGCGGAATCTTTCTTTTTCAAAAATAAAAAAGAGCCCTACACGGAGCTTAGTGGCTCAGTGGTTAAGGCCTCCGTTGCTAACTGAAAAGTGGGTGATTGGAACCCCCCAGCCCCTCTTCAGGAGAACGATGTGGCGCTCTGCTTCCAGAGGCATTTCCAGCCTGGGAAACCCGGGGTCACTGTGAGTCAAAATTGGCTTCTGACCATGGGTTGTGTTCTTTAGTTTGGAAGTAGTTGTTGTTTGGTGCCATACGTTGATTCCAACCCAGGACCCATCTGTTCTCAACAAAACGAAATGCCCCACCATGGCCCGCGCTACCCTCCCGATTCTTCCTGTGCTTGAGCCCACAGCTGCATTCGCCATGTCCATCCAGCCCCCTGGTTGAGAGTCTTCCTCTTTTTGGCTGCTCTTCCACTGTGGTGCTTACATAATCTGGTGTCAATTTGAGGATTAAGCGTGTCGGGGTAGAGCCTGGCCTGTCAATCGAGGTACAACCAGTGAGGCCCCTGTGTGGGCATGGCCTTCTCCTGAGAATTCTGAGAACTCCTGTGTTTCCTCCTGGGAGAAGAGAGAGCCTCTGTCTCTCTGATCACTCTCTGAGAGACACTCTCCTGACAAGACAAATGGCACTACACTGATAGACCCCATGCCCTGAGAACTAAGCCACTGGGACACCCCTGCCAGCACTAAGATGCTTCTACTACCACTGTCAAAAGACGTTGCAGCCACTGGCCTGTGACCTTCCTGCATTTGGCATCATTGCATGTGTTTTGTGATTCTGAAGAGGGTTTGATATATTGGTCTCAGACATATGGGCTAATATTGGACTTATGGACTTGGTCTGGACTGGGCAGGGGCGTTTTCTCAATATTCAACTGCTCTTGTATATAAACCTCTTTCTTATACACATATGTGTCTCTATGAATTTGTTCCTCTAGTCTACACAGAATAACATGTGCACTTTATCAAGCATGCCGTCCTTCTGCAGGGACTGGTCTCTCGTGGCAATATAATATATCCAAATATGTTAAATGAAGTCTTGCTATCCTTGCCTCAAAGGAGTACACTGGCTGTACTTCTTCCAGGACAGAACTGGCGAGAGCATATTAAACCTTCTGTGGGTGGGTACATGTTACAGTTTAACCCATTCTGCATGAACAGGATTCCAGCAAAAGGGGACTTGCATACGGTAAGCCCACCGATTCAGTAGACAGGCCTGATGATCTGGCTGCAAAAGCCCCAGCTTCGAAAACTCTACTCTGCACACACGGGTCACCAGATGAGTGTCAACTCACAGTGAGTGAGCAACAAACCCCACAATGTCACTACTCCCTTCCAACCTACTCCCCTTCCTTCTTCCAGTTACCTGTCTGTGTGTGTTGGGGGGGGGGGGGGAGAGAAATGCATTTTGTGTTTCATAATAAAGCACTTAGTATAAAGATCTTTTTTTGTTTTAGGCATCACTGCCCTGGTGGTGGGAGTAGGAGGCCCAGCCTTTGCTCCGTGGAGCTGGAATTGAACCTCCATCCCAGTGGGCCGCAGTCCTGCGCACAACCACTACGCCACCGGGGCTCAGCCAAAGATCTTTTTTAAAATAAAAGGAACTCACACAAAATGTAAGACACGAGGAGAAAAGGCTATGTTGTCAGCTACTGGGGTGTCTGACCCTGACTCACAGCATGAAAGGGGGGGTCAGGGGGGGCAGGAGACAGGCAGGACAGAACAAAGTCCTGCCTAATCCTATGCCATCCTCATGATCAGTGGTCACCCCTGTGGCCGCTGTGATCCATAAGGTCACACAGACCATAAGACTTTCATTGGTTTGTTTGCAGAAGTCGAGCTTCAGAACTCTTCCCTGTCCGTCATAGGCTGGACGTTCAGTGTCATGACAACATTCCAAGTCTCCTCTGACAGGCAGTGACTATGCAGCAGGAGCACTGGCCAGGAGTATAAGCTAGATCTCCTGCAGGGAAGATGAGGAATCTACCAGAGAGAGTATTCTGGTAAACGCCCCACTTTTGGAAACAGGAGCTGGCCAGCAATGTGCAGTTTGCACTTCTAAGTGAGCATATTCTTTCCAGAGGAGGGGGGGGGGGCGGGGCGGGCGCCTTTTTCATGGATCTCAGCAATTACTAAGAGTAAGCTCTCCTACCACTCAGGGGAAACATAAATTAAACTTATGTTAAATTCAAACTTGGGCCTTCTCTAATCTCTCAACTCTGGATGTCTGCGGACATCTGATTCCCCTGTCCTTTATGTACAGGGAGTCAAGCTCCTGAACACTGGTCGTAATGACCAGGCCCTGTGTAAAGCTGCCTGACTTGCTCCTAGAGCAAGGGGACTGGGATGAATCAGGAACAGAGCAGGATTCTAATGGATTCTCTTGTCTCCATTCCCACCGGTGGTGGGTGTCAGGTTAGTCTCCACATCCACCCAAGGCTGTCCCTCTTCTCTGCCTGCTGCCGCCCTCCAAAACTTTCTGTCTGAGATGAGAACAAGGGGGGACAGAGTGAGACTGTGATGAGACCATGCTAACGAGTCTGGGGGTTTATTCCAAGTGCAGTGGAAGCCATGGATGCGTTCCTCTCTCTAGCCTGGCAGGCAAAAAGGATTGGAGGGCAGCAGCAGGCAGAGGAACTCCAGCTACTCACCTTTCCTACCTCATCGGGACACTCTTCTCAGGTTCTTTTCATGCCGATTTCTTCTTATCTTCCCTATCCAACTCAGTGTCCTTCTCTGGCCGCAATAGACTGCAGCCTCAGCCCCCAACCCCACCCAGGTTCTTTGTCTTATCTTTCACAAGGCATTTCCCCAACTTGAGGGTCCTGGCAGTGCAATGGTGAAGCACCCAGGTGCTAAGAGAAGCGTCTCACTGCCAGTGACTCCTTGGGACTCTCAGTCACCCTGCAGGGCAGAGGAGAACTGCCTCTGTGGATTTCTGAGACTGTAACTCTTTCTTCCCCATGAACAGGCCTGGAGCTTTCAAAGTGTTGACTTCGCAGTTCCCAGCCAAACGCATAAGCTCCTAGTAGAAAAGTGGGCAGTTCGAACCCCCGCAGCAGCTCTGCCAAGGAAAAAGATCGGTGTTAAAGATTACCACCGATGTGGTACCCTATGACATGGTACGTGGGGTCACTAGAAGTCAAATTGGCTGGGTTGGAGGGAGTGGGAGTGGGGGGCAGGGAAACAGAATGCAACTACAGCCATCCATTGTATACTCAAGATCAGCCTCTAGAGCCCCGGTGGAGGTTTTGTAAGGACAACACTGCCTGGTGCCTTCTCCCCAGGGCGTTCAGCTTTCTGAGTGAATGAACTCGTCTAAAGCACCTGCCGGGGCCAAGACATTACACCGGGGACACGAGATAAGGCAAGCTTCCCAGGGGAGGGGGGACTGGATTTGTCCTTTAAAAAATTTTTTTTAAAATTTTTCTCACGGATGAAAATATACGCAACAGAAGGTACAGGAACCCCGTGATCGCCACGTTTGCGATCCGCCAGCATCGCTGGACTTGCGCAGCCGCGCCCCGGCTCCTGTCCGGAATTGTTCCTGTCGTTAGTGCGCATGCCCAGACCCCTCGGCGTCACAGCGTCTCCTTTGGGGAGCGGCTGTGGGTGCGAGCCCGTGGAGACAGGTCTTGGACAGAGCAGATGCTCACGCTGGGCCTGGGGTTCTTTCGCTCGGTCACTCTCAGGAGGGTGAGCGCTTCCTCTATGGAACGGGAAAGTTCTGTTAGGGAGCCAGCTTAGGGACAGCGGGGTGTCTCTCCCATGTCTGCAACAGGCCTCATAGAGGAGACTGGAAGGAAATCACGCAACCCCTGAAACTTATGAAGACCCCAAACTAGCTTGCACAGACCCCAGGCCCCTAGGCCCAGATGAAATCAATACCTTGGACACTCCCACCTTCACTAACTCATCCAATGAGATCAATGGATACTCTTGACCCCGCCTTCTCAGGCAGAGCTTTGAAATGTCCGGCTGCGGGAAGGCCTCGTTATCTTTCACCCTGCTTCTGATCAGCGGGAGGTGGAGGATGAGGGTCTCCCTCCCCTGCAGGGTGCACGTGCACCTGCTTCGGGCCTCCCCAGGACCCACAGCTCCAGGGCTCACCGACTCCGGGCCTGCATGCTCGTAGCCTCCAAGATTCTTGGGCTTCTGGGTCCCGAGATCCCCCTTCCCCACCCCCACCCCCGTTTCTCCCACATGGGTGCTCTTTCCCACGTGGTTGGTCGGGCCCAGTTGTGAATGCCAGATCGGCTTCGACACAGCTGGGCACGCTTTCCAGAAAAAGCTTGCATCCTTTGGAGACTGTAAAACCTGAAACTTCTCCTGTCCTTCATAAAAGCTGAGTGGGATCCCAAAACGTGCTTCAGGGTGAATTCTTTCAGCGTGCGAAGCAAAGGCTCAAGGAATAACCCACTCCAGCAACACAACGGTTCCAAGTCCAGCAGGCCTGGACCACAACCAAGGTCGCTGCCACGGAGCTGGTTCTGACTTAGCGCGCAGAAGAGCCCTTGCCTGTGAGCTTCCAAGACTGTAAATCTCGATGGAAACAGAGAGCCCTGTCTTCCTCTCACAGAGCACCTGGTGGTTTCAAACAGTCGGCTTCCACTCGATCTCCTTTGTGACCAGGTTCTCATCTTCCACCCCACGCTTCCAGGGCTCCTTCCAACAACGCTGGCTAATTGCCCCACCTCGGAGACTCTGCTGGATTATCGCCCCATCTCTGAGACTTCTCTCCTCAGTCTCGGTATCTTGAGTCATGAGTAGGTCCTAGCACACAAGGGGAGGACAGCCCCCTGGCTCATCGCAGGGGTTCCAGCGATGCCAGTTCCTGTGATCCTGTCAAAGACCCTTTGAACGAATAAGCATTCATCTCTTTTCACAGATGAGATTGAGCGAGCCTGCTAATGGCCAGGTTTAATCATTTTCACAGTGGGTCAGTGGAGAAGCCCACTTTGAATCCAAATTTGCCTGAGCCCAATGCCCATGAACAGTCAAATTCTAGTGGGAGCTGTCCATGGCACCCACACCGGCCCCTGGAGAAGATCCAAACCCCTCACTTCTGTTCCTGAGGCCCTCAAAGTCCACAAGTCCCTCTCCTTTTAATTCCCAAGCTAACGGGGCCTTGGCAATACCCGTCCTCAGCAACAGGACACTACCTAGTCCTTACCCAGGGGAGCTCAGGTATGGGTGTGAAACTAGAGACCAGGCTAGGCTAAAAGGCATGGTGGTGGGGGGAGGAGGGTAAGGGGCCCCTGGGAGGCTTCTCAGAGGAACAGGGTTGGATGGGCACCCGACAGAGGCAGCCCTCAGACACACAGACGCAAAGAGTGACCTGTGGGCAAAGGACAGGAGCAGCCACATGGAGGATGAGCTATTACTTAGCTCTTGGGGCCCCAGCTGTGGGGCAGTGGATAGGCAAGCTGGCAGTAGGCTCTAGGCTTCAGGGAAATAATAAGATTATTAGAGCTTGGAAATTAAAAGGAGAGGGAATTGTGGGCTTTGAGGGCCTCAGGAGCAGCAGTGAGGGATTTGGACCTCTGGGGGGGAGGTGCCATTGGACAGCTCCCACTGGAATTTGTGGGCATACTCTCATCATCCATTCTAGTAGAAATGGCAGGGAGACAAGCATTTCCATTAAAAGCTTTGTCGTGTTCTGCAAGCATTTAAAAGCCCTTCTTTCCCCCCAGCATTTGTACTCCAGGCTTTCAGGGACCACGCCTTTCCCCATTCCCACAATATTCTGGGATCCTGGATATCCCAAGTGGCTGCGGGGTGCAGAGGGAGGTCTGTGTGCCTCTGTGATGGAGAGCTGTGGGTGCAATTTACCAAGCTGAGATCAGTCCCGGTCAGGAGCCCGCCCTTCCTGAGCCCAGCGGGGCCCTGGGGACTGGGAGGTGTGGTGGGACCAGGGCTGCCCTTATAACCCAGTGACAGCATCCTGCAGCTTCCCAGGGGCTGGGTGGCCATGTGCCTGCCACTAGAGCTCCTCCCTAACTCTTGGGAGGCCTCCCCTACAAACCTGCTCCCTTCTCATTTCACACACAGCTGCAAAGCCACCCAACCTCCCTGCACCCGAAGGAATAAAGTCCCGCGGGTCTAACCCTGACCGATCGGAATGGCAGGATCACCTGAAAGGGAGCTTTTATTTTGTAAGCGCGGCCTCAGCCCCAGCGTCTGGTGCTCTGTTTGGGAGTCTCTCTGGGTGATGGGTGATGGTGCCGCCAGATAAAGGTGGTAATGAGAGAGGGAGGGGGTGGGGGAGGCAGCAAGAGGGGCCAGGGAGGAGGCCCATGAACTGGCAGTGCCAAGAGTAAACAGAAGGTCTCCAATCCACTGTCTAGACCTCAGCGCTGCTGGGCACGCAGTAGGTCCGCAGGGTGATGCAGTCTCCTCTGAATGCTCCCCATTCATAGGCCCTGCCTTTTGTTTAAGTCTGAGCCTGCTTTTGCAAGAGCAGAGAACTGGCTGAGCCGGTCAGGCGAGTCCCGGGAGTGGGGAACACTTCCCCCCAGGCGAAGCCCAGTGCTCAGGTGAATGGAAGCCATCCATATCTTCTGGGCACTCCTCATCTGTGATGTAACTTTTATCTCTGCTGTGAAACCGCAGCCTCCCTTTCAGAAGCTTAACAATAAGTAAAACAGTCGAGGGGGAGGGGGGGGGCTGCTGTTCCAGGCTGGACCTCCACCTTTAAAGCGTTCAAGCTGAAGAAAGTGGAGAGAAGGCCTAGAGAGTGGGGGTGGGGGAAGTGACGTCTGAAGTGAGGTACTTGGTCCCCCCTGTCCCCTCCTCCTCCCCAACCCAACCTATTTTGTTCCCCAGATGTCCTGACTCTCCACCCAGGGAGGGTTCCTGGTGCCCTGCCTGTATGCGTTCCTGACACTGTACATCTCATACTACAATAATCAATTGAATAGGTTTTTTTTTTAATAATTTAATTGAATAGTTTTAAGTAGAAGATTTTGACCCTCCTAACTTCATCAAAAAATGAATTAGTCGAGCAGGCAAGATGATAACCTACCTCAAAAATTCAAGAGATTCATGGAATAATTTATTAGAATGGAAAGACGGTCCCACAAATACATGGAATGTAGGAGCTACACTTTTAGAAGCCCAGAAGGAAAGAAAATACCAAAGTGGGTGTCAGAAGAGCCTCTGCAGCTTGCTTTTCCCTGTAGAGAAGTGAGAGCCAACGTGAGAAATGACGACATGAAAGAGCGGAAAAGAGAAGACTTTACAGTGACTTGAGAAGATAAAGTATTATAATTAAGTGTACAGAGACCTGGAGTTAGAAAACCAAAAGACAAGAACATTTGGCATTTCTAAGCTGAAAAAACTGAAGGGGAAAAAAAATCAAGCCTAGAGTTGTACTGTTGATGGATTCTAATGAACCCTGGTACTGCAGTGGATTATCCATTGAGAGACTCACCACGGTGTAGGTCGTTTAAACCCACCAGGGGTTCCAAAGGAGAAAGACAAGGCTGTCTGTTCCTGTGAAGATTGATAGCTTCCGAAATGCCATACAGGATCACTGTGATTCAGAATCAACTTGATGGCTGTGGGTTATGTTGGTCAAATGACACAAGGACACGCACAGATGTAAAGAATACACAGAATCACTGAACCAAAAATAATTTGTCGACATTCTGCTGTTTCAGGAAGTAGCTTATGATCAAGAAGTGATAAACAGAAGGAAGAAAGCTGAATCTCAACTGAAAGCATTGGTGAAAGACAAGGCCCCAGGAATGGATGGAATTGTTTCAGCACACAGACCCAGGGATTTTGGAAGACAACTACCTGGTCACCTGACTGGAAGAGCTCCATCTTTGTGTTCATTCCAAAAAAAAAAAAAAGACCCAACAGCATGTGGAAAATATCAGACAATATCTTTAATATCATATGCAAGTAGAGCTCTGCTGGAAATAATTCAAAAAACAGTAAGTACATTGACAGGAAGCCACCAGAAATTCAAGCTGGATTCATAAGAGGACATGAAACAAGGGATAACATTACAGTCATCAAGTGGATCTTGGCTGGAAGCAGGAAATACCAGAAAGATGTTTACAGTGTTTTATTGACTATGCAAAGGCATTTGACTGGTGTGGATAATATATTATTGATTATCTTTCAACGAATGGGAATTCCAGAACACTTCATTGTACTCGTGTGGAACTTGTGTGTAGTCCAAGAGACAGTCATATGAACACAAGGAGGGATAGTGCTTCATTAATATTGGATGAGACTCTTATTGTAAAAAGTAAAGCAAAGGTTTCCACACTAAAAGAAACATTGTGTGATGATTCCTAGTAGTGGGAGGGAAGAATGGACAAGCTCATGGCTAGAGGATATAAATGGTTTAATCTAGGTGAAAGGGATGACAATAACAATCAGCAGGATGCAGGCACACACACACACACACACACACAAATGGTGGAGGATGGGAAAGACCAGGAGAAGTGTGCAAGAATTAAAGGCAGTAAAGGTAAATATTGTTGTAGACAGAATCCTACAATAACTCACAGAGATATGTGAGTAGTTGCATGGATAGATGTGCAGGCCATAGAAGGAAGAATAAGAGCACACCTCTACATATATTTGACAGACGATATTTGTGCCTGAGTAATTGCCTCTGCTTCAAATATGTCCATGTATGTGATAAAGCATGTCTCTTCCTGCCACTAAATCAACTGTGCCTCACAGCAACCCTACCGGGAGCAAACTACCTCTGTGGCTTTCTGAGACCAACTCTTACAAGAGGAGAAGGACTCCTCTCTCTCCTGCAGAGTGGCCGGTGGTTTTGAACTGCTGACCTTTGGGTTCTTGGCCCAATGAGTCACTGCTACACCTCCAGGGCTCTCATAAGCATAGAGGGGACAAAATTATGAAAACTACTTAGATAAACCCAAGCACCATAAGAGAATAAGTCCCTGCGCCTTGGCGCTCAGGGCCATGTTCTCATGGGATGTTAAGGGCAATTGGCATACGATAGCTGTGGTAATTACATAATTTCCTGTCAACTAGATAGGTGAGTCTAGCAGTGGAATCTAGCCTGTCAATCAGGGCACAGACTGATGGTGCCTTCTTGTGGGTGTGGCCTTCTCATGTCCTCTCAGAAATTTGCTCTCTTTGTCCCTGGAGGTAGGCCATTCTCTCATTCTCTCTCTCTCTCTCTCTCTCTCTCTCTCTCTCTCCCCCTCCCCCCCCCCCCTTCATCTTCCTGTTGACAAACCACACTGAGATCCACAAGCATCCGGGAGATGCTTCTACTGGATTCACAAGACTTTGCCCCTATCGGCTGTGATTTTCCTGCATTTTTGCATCATGGCATGTGTTGTGTGAGTATGAACTAGTACCTGACTCATGGACTAATATCAGATTTATGGATTTGATCTCAATCAGGCTGGGATGTTTTCTGAATATTCAATTACTCTTGCATATAAAGCTCTCTCATATACCTCTATGAGTATCTCTGGATTTGTTTCTGTAGTCGCACACCTATATGAGTGTCTCTGGATTTGTTTCTGTAGTCCACCCAGACTAAGACAATAGTCCACAAAAAAGTGCTCCACATTCTACTTTGATGAGTAGCAACTAGTGTCTCATAAATCTCCGAAACAGTCATTGAAGATGCAATGACTGATCTCTCCCTATGCAGAGAAAACTATGAGTGAGGAAAACTGCAGACACGTGGAAATAATTAGTCCAGTGAACTAGTGGACCAAGAACCATCAGTCTCTACAAGTTTGAGACCAGAAGAACTAGGTGGTTGCAGCTACCACTACCCACTGCTCTGAAAGGGATTCCAATAGGACAGGGTTCTCAGCCTTCCTAACGCCGTGACCCTTTCATACAGTTCCTCATGTGGTGGTGATCCCCCCTCAACCCTAAGATTATTTTCGTTGCTACTACATCACTGTAATTTCACTATGGTTATGAATCAGGCACCCCCGTGAAAGGGTCGTTTGACCCCCCAAAGGGATCGTGACCCACAGATTGAGATCCGCTGCATTAGAAGGTCACGGACAGAGTGAGAGAAAAAGTGGAACAAAACTCATAGTCATAAAGGAGATGAGATTTGCTGGCAGAGACTTGTGGAACACTTGAAATGATTGTCCTTAGCCCTCCTCAGGTCTAGACAGGAACTAACCTTTATAGCTCAATTTTCAGCCAAATGCTAGATGTGCAAGGGGAACGAGGTTCGCGGGAAGTACATGCATCTTAGAACACTCAACCCTCTGAGAACAAAGGGGCAGCAATGACCTAAGCACAACGTTCAGAGAACTGGGGAAGAAGGAGGGATAAGAGATGTACATTGAGGGAGTTAGTCGGTGCAATGAGATAAAGCGTATATGAATTGTTGAGAATAAAACTGACAAGTGCTTTGTAGATTTCTACCCAAATCCTAATGCAAGGTTCTAAAAAAATCAGAAAAAAGGCGTGCATGAGAATTGTACCATTTCATCACACGTATTCTATCTGTATGGCTGAACAAATGGTCTACAAGGCTGGCTAACATGACGAAGAACGTGGCATCGGGACTGCAGAAGACTCCTTAATAGCCTGCTCCTGAACAGCCTCTCACAGGGGTGCCTGCTGAAAGTGAGGACAATTTGAAAGGCTTGGTGATGAAGATCAAAGATTGGAGCCTTCCATGCAGATTACATGTCAACATAAGGAAAACAAAAATCCTCACAAGGGGGCCCAGAGAGCAGGATCATGACAAATGGAGAAAAGAAAGTTGTCAGGGATTGCATTTCACTGAGATCCATAATTAGCATCCCTGGGAGCAGTGCTTAAGAAATCAAATCTCCTGTTGCACTGGCCTCAGATCTCTCCAAAGTGTTAGAAAGCAAAGGTGTCACTTTGAAGACGAATGTGTGTGGTCATTACCTAATCTGGTGTCACCTTGCGAAGGGGTGGAGTCTAGACTGTCAATCAATTTGCAGCTCAATGAGCTCGTTTGGAGGCGCAAAGGAGGTGAATAACTCCCTGGAAGCTAGACTATCACATTGCTGTTGACAAGGCTCTTGGAGCTCTGCAGGAGGCAACTAGAGCCCTGGAGGTGGAGAAGCCAAGAGGAGACCCGGTGAAGCCACACCACTGGATCCGCAAGACTTCCCCCCACTGGCCTGTGATCTTCCTGCATTCTGCAACATTGCATGAGTCTGAAGAAGAAGTGACACACTAGCATCAGACATATGGGCTAATGTCAAACGATGGCTATTTTCAATCAACTAACATCTGTATTGGGAGATACACAACCAGAATGCCATTGTAAGCAAGGATGCCAAGACTACATCTCAAATACTTCGGATATGTTATCAGGAGTGGCTAGTCCAAAAGGGAGGGCATCTAGCTTAGCATGGTAGAGAGTCCTTGAAAAAGAACAGGCTGTATTGACACAGTGGGGAGCTCAAACAGAATGATTTTGAGAATTGCACAGAACTGGGCAGTGTTGTATTTTATTGTTCTGCTCAGTAAATGGGGGGGGGGCCTACATGTTGGGCTACTAACTGTAAGGACAAGTGTTTCAAACCACCAGAAGCCACTGCTTGGGAGAAAGCCGAGCCGTTCCACTCCTGTGTAGATTTATGTTTCCAGAAACCCAGGGGGCCAGTTCTACTCTGTCCTATGGGACTGCTACGGGTCAGAATCAACTTGACGGCAGTGTGGCGGTCACCTACTCTGGTGTCACTTTGAGGATTGAGTGTAGGGGTGGCGTCTAGCCTGTCAATCTGGAGATAGTCACGAGACCTCTGTGCGGGCACGGCCTTCTCCTGAGAATTCTGGGAAATCCGCTACTTCCTTCTTGGAGGCAGAGGCATTCTTGCTTTCAAGTCTTTTCCACGGAGACTCACTACTGACAACACTTGCTTTCTGAGAGACTCGGCTGACGAGACTGGCTCCCTGCGGAGAAGCCACATGGAGATGCAGCCAGAAACCTGGACCTGGAGAAGCCACGTGGAGACACCTGCCAGCGCTGAGATACTGACAACATCCCTGAATCCAAACACTTTCTACCCACTGGCTTGGGGTTGTTGTGCATTTGGCATCATTGCATGGATTTCCTGAGTCTGAAGAGGACTTTATAGACTGGTATCGGACATATCAGATGTATGACCTTGGACTGGACTGGGTTGGGATGTTTTCTTAATGTACAATTACCCTTTATATAGAACTCTCTCTTATAGACATATGCGTGTTTATGGATTTGTTTCGCTAGTCTACCTGAAATAACACAGGCGGCGAGTTTGGTTTGGTACGTGTTAAAAGGAGTGCCTTCAAAGATAGGTACCTAGAGGTCCTTGTTCCATGTGACATTCTAGTTATGGTATATGCTGCCGTTCCCATGGGAACTCTTAGGAGGGCTACGTACCTGAACCTCAGGGTTACAGAGGAAGAGTTGGGGAAGTCCTGCACGTTGGCCAGGATCCTGGCAAGGAAAGGGGGCAAAGCACAGGCAAACCCCGTGGCATTGACAGCTGTGGCACTGTAAGCCGCACCGTCTGGGTCCTGAGGTCAGTGAGTCTGCCGTTGAAAGGGGGTTACAAAGAAAGGGTCCTTGCCCTCTCTGTCCAGTGGTCAGGGCAGGGCAGGGCCGGGGCTGCATTTATCAAGGCTTTGGGGAACATACTAATTCCTATACAGCGTGGTGGTACTCTTTTCCACAGAGAGGGCACTCGCATCCTGTCAGGGGGGCCCACTGTCTCCTCCTAGGAGGCCTGCTGACAGGAAAAGCTGCGCCCGTGGCCTGCGGGGGTCGACCTCATGATGCCAGCACAGATGCTCTAAGGCAGTGGTTCTCCACCTTCGTCCTGTGGTGGTGACCCCCAACCTAAAATTATTTTCATTGCTACTTCATCACTGTCATTTTGCTACCGTTATAAATCAGGCGACCCCTGTGAAAGGGTCGTTCGACAACACCCCCACCCCCCAACCACCACCAAGCGGTTGAGACCCACTGCTCTAAGGACTGTCACAGCGTTCCCTGCCACGACTTGGTCAGAGTTTCATTGTCTTTGTCTGCTTCTCCCCGGCAACCTTGCCGTTGACCCCACCTGGCATTCTGCAGCCGATGAGAGGCAGAGATGGTGATGGTCAAGGGGCAGAGGGGAGGAGACACACTTTGGGAAGACTGGGAGGAAACGAGGGCATCGGATGACAGGTCCCGTCAGCTCCTGTTCTAAGTTTAATTGTGCTTTGTTGGGGGTGAAAAGTGGTTGGTTGGGCTGGTTTGGTTTTAAATGAGGATTTGATAGTTTGATAGGATTCGATGTGTTTGTCAGCTTGGGTGAGGGGCTGAGAAAAGGATGGTGGCAGCAGGAAATGGGGCTGAAATGTCCCACTCGGGCTCCAGGCCCTTGGGGCCATTTTTAGGACCTCAGAGCACTGGGGATTTCTCTGGAGGTGAGCAAAAGGGTCTCGTGGATTTTATGGACTCTTCTTTCCTTTCTCTCTCCCTTCCACATTGCCTTCCTCCCTTCCTAGCTGTTTGCAGCTGCCATGGAATCAGCTCTGATCCAGGAACAGCCGCCCAGACCACTGCCAGTTCTGAGCCATCCCCTGACTGGCTGGGAATTGGAGTGCCCGACTCTGGATGGCACTCATTGGCTGCATTTGGGAAATAGATGGCCAGGGCTTTCTTTCTAATCCAGCTTTATCTAAAAGCTCCACTGAAAACCTGCTCAGCATCAAAGCGATTTGTAAGCCTTCTCTGACAGAAGGGTGGTGGCTGGGTTTATTGGCCCAGAATCAAACCTGCGTCTCCTGCACAGAGGTGAGAGTTCTACCCCTGAACCTCTGTACGCCATAGATTTCACGCATGTAGTTGAGTCCCTTGCAAGGCACGAAATCAGTGATATTGATACTGATCTCCAATCCTGTTCATGGAAGGAGCGCCGGGAAAGATTCGGCAGCTTTGTCAAAGTACACCGTTTTCTCAAATATAGCAGGTAGCCTGTCAGTGGCCTCTTGATGGTGTTCCCATCAATCCTGGTCCTCCCCCCACCCCCGGGAATGGCCCGATGTGGACTCAGTGTGAGTTTGAGCCTTTCAGGACCAGGCATTCCTACACATAACCATTTGTCAGCAGTTTTCATTGTGATTCCCACAGAGAAGAACACATTGTCCGTTTTTTGAGCAGGGAGACTTCTGATTAAGGGAGGCCCAGGATTCTGATGCAGGCAGGGATGGCAAACTGTGGGCTGTGTCCAGATGCTTGGCCCTGGGCTGCCCCCAGCCATGACCTAGTCAGTATCGATTATAGGGTGGACATTAAATAGACCCGAGAGGGGCAGGCCGGCTGAGGTCCAGCCCACACTGGAGCCCCACACTCTGCCCTCGCCTCTGTCAGTGTCTGTTCTGGGGAATTTCTCCAATGCTGTGAACCTGGGCTGAAATCATAGAAATGTCTCTCCAACTTGGCTTCTGATCACCCAGATCCAGGCAGCCCGGGCTCACTGCTTCACCGTGAACTTTTAGCTGAGCCATCCTGAGCCAGAATGCTCGATAAATCATTTCCATTTAGCCAGAATATAAATTTTGGTTTTGATTGCATTTTCATTTTGTTCATCAATTTTGCCAAATCTTGTTGTGGTTGACCTAAGCTTTATCCCATGGTCTACATGCCTTCTGCTTTGCAGCCTGAATTATAACTTTATTTGTATTCTGATACTTGGTCAAAGTTTAGACATGCTCTTGAAAAGACCCCGTATTCTGTGGATAAAACAACACATCATTTTGTTAAAAGAGTCTAGGCACAAGCCCTGGGTACACTGGCCCACGAGCCACCTCGTGGGTTATCTGACGCAATCCTTTTCCACAATCCATCACCCCCAGCCCTTGACTCCCGCCATTGCTTTCTCTGTCACTAGAGTGTAAACTGTGGATCCTACACCTTGTTAAGAGAAAATGCCATGTCTCTTGCTTTTTCTGGGCTTCATCCAGAGGTGGGATGGCTAGCATTTATGTCAACCAGACATATCTGCATGAAAGTGGGGTGGGAGGGTCAACCTGTCAATCAGGTCACAGCCTAATGTCACCTCCTTTGAAAGGTGGCCTTCTGCATGAGAGAAACCCTGAATAGAAACCATGTCTTTCTTGTTCCTTCACCTTCTGCTGAATCCAGATCCTGTGTCTGGTCCTTCAATACCTGCCAGCCCCAGGAGCTGTCGGCAGACTGTGACCTTGGATTCATTTAGCTCTGCTCCCGCCAACCTGCAGCCCCCAGCTTTCGCATCCCTCTTCCTGTTCATCAGATTCTTCAGCAACACCAGTGTGGTAATTACATAATCTGTTGTCACCTTGAGAAGATTAAGAGCGAGCGGAAAGGGAGGATTTTAACCTATCAATCAGGTCATTGCTTGATGACCTCATTTGGAAGCACTAAGGAGATAAATAGCTCCCTGGAGGTGGAACACACACCCACTCTCTGCAAGACATTCCTGTTGACCAGCCACCTGGGGCTATGCTGATGGTAGCCAAAGTCTTGGAGCTGGAGGAGTCCCATGAAGAAAGATGTTTCCACTGCCACTGGATGCACAAGACTTTCCACCCACTGTTCTGGGATCTTCCTGCATTCGGCAGCATTGCATGTGTTGCATGAGTCTGAAGAGGAATTTATAGACTGGTACTGGACATATGGGCTAATATCGAATTTATGGATTTGATCTGGACTTGGCTGGGATGTTTTCTTAATGTACAATTACTCTTTCTATAAAGCTCTTTTCTATACCCATTTGAGTATCTATAAATCTGTTTATTTAATCTACTCAGACTAACACAGCCAGACAAAGAAGCTTTAAGCTTCCATGTAAACTGGACTGGACTTAGCAACTGCTAAACTGTGTGAGGCATTTCCGGATATCCATCTCTTTCTCTAGACAAATACATGCAAGTGTCAGTGGTTTTGTTTCTCTCAAGAATCCAACTCAAGGGGGCTGAGCCCTGATGACATAGTGATTGTTTTTTTTTTTTGGGGGGGGGCATGATGGACTGAGTAGGAGGTCCAGTCCCACAGCTGGAATTGAACCTCCGTCCCAGTGGACCGCAGTCCCGCGCACAACCACTACGCCACCGGGGCTCAGCCCTAATGACATAGTGATTGTGTGCGGGACTGTGGCCCACTGGCTTGGCTGTGCAAATCCAGCAGCAGCTCTCCAGGAGCAAGACTGGGCCTCCCACTCCCACCAGAGGGCAGTAATGCTCCCCCCCCCACCAAATCCAACTCAATACAGTAGGTATCTTTGTTACCTAGTGCTGTTAAAACAGAGAAACCACAAGTGGACAATTTTAACAAACAAAAGTTTAGGAGGATAGAAGTCTGATTTTAGGGCATCAGCTACAGGGGAAGGCTTTCTCTCTAGAGGGTCTGAAAGTTTATCGGTACAAGGAACCTCGATCCAAAGGATGGATTCTACTCACAGCTGCTCTTTCTTGATTGTAGTAGTTCTCCCTCTCTCTTTTTCTCTGTTCCCCTTTCTGTGTTATCAGACAAAAGGTGATGCCTGCCATAGCTCAGGAAACCCCCTTACATCAGTTCAGGGCTGTGACCTAATTAAGGATGTTGCACACCATCCTGATGTCTTTACATCAGTTTGGGGCTGAGCAGATCAGATCATACCCTAGAGGATGACTCCATCCTGACTTAGTGGTTAGATGACATCATCGAATAACTGCCACCTTGCATCACTGCACAACTGCCAGGGTACTGAGAATCACGGCCCAGCCTTTGCCACATTCCATGCAAACTGGGGGTAAGGGGGAGAACACAATTCAATCCATGACATCGCATCCTTGGGTTCTCTAGAATTTCTGACCTTGCTGCAGATCAAGCATTTTCACTCAATCATCTCATTCCCAAAGTCTCCAATCAACTGCAAGTTCCAACTTCAACCTGGGACAAAAGTCTTCATCAGATAACTAGAAGTCAAGTTATCTGCTTCCAAAGTCCAAGGATGGAGTAGGCATTTCTATTACAAGTGGGAGCAATTAGAGGGAAAGTAGAGATGACAGGCACTAGGCAAGTCTTAAAGCCTGCAGAACAATTTCTGCTCCTTCTCAAGACTTGAAAATGCCTTCTAAGCCATGGCCCTGCTCTCAAAACTCTGGGTGTGGGCGAGGCTCTCTGGATTCTGGGTGGAGGCCCTTTGGCCTAGGCCTTCCGTTCTGCCTTTCAGGCCCACTGGGACAGAAACGCTGTTCCTTCAGTTTTAAGAAGCCACACTCTCCTAGGGAGTCTGAGTGACAACTCCACCCTTGGGGCTCTGGTAGGTCCCGTTCTGTTCTTCTGTCTCTTGGGCATGACAGCCCCACCCCTCAGCTCTGGCTTTCAGCTCCAACCCCCTCCCCTTGGCACTCTCGAATGGCAGCCCCTCGCTCCAGAGCCAGGTTGTAGAAGATCTGGCTCATTGAAACGAAGAACAGCCTGACCCTTGGACGTTCCAGAAACCCTAGTTGCACGCTTTGAGAGAAAGCCCATTTGAGAACAGGGCAGTTCTGAGCCCCCTTCTCTTAGTCTCTTTTGCTTCTGCTTCCTGGCTCCTTGGCTCTCAAAGAGTCTAGCCCAGTCTCTACCCTGTTTAAGAAAGTGCTACAAAGCTCTTCAGCGAGACTACTAACAAGTGCCTCAGAGGCACCACCCATGGCCAGGAAGCCCCTGCCCGAGGGCACTCACTCACTCTCTTGCTCTGTAAGCTGACTTTACTACCACCGTCTGGGGTCTGCCTCCTGGTTCTGCTGCTACCATTTCCCCGTGGATGTTGCCTACACCATCTCCAATGTTACTGCTCTCTTCGCTTCCTTCTGCATCATCACACTGACCTGGAAGGCCCAAAATCCCAGAAGTCACTTCAAGGCAGGCTACCCTTTTAAGGTTCTTCTAGCCTCTGCCCATTACCCAATTCCAAAGCCACTTCCACATTTTCGGCATCTGTTAGAGTGGCGCCCCCAACTCTCGGTACCACATTCGGCCTCCATGCCCTTGTGCTGCTGCAACAGAAGTGCCACACGTGGATGGTTTTAACCAACGGGGATGTATTCTGTCACAGCCTACGTAGCTGGAAGTCTGGGTTCGGGGGAGCAATCTCCCTCCATCAGCTCGAGGGGAAGGTCTTGGGCATTATCCTTCCCTGCGCCCAGAAGCTGTTCAGCACACAGACCCTAACTTCAAAGAAGACGCTTGCCTCTCCTGAGTCATCTCTCTTTGTGGTAGCAGCTCCCTCTCTACTGCCTTCTCGCTCTGATTTTAGACCTTGTAAGATAAAAGGGGATGTCAACCACACGCCAGGGAAATTCCCCTGACGCCGGGTCGAGGTGGATCACATCAGATGACAAAATGGAGCATGACGACATCATTACTCAACTACCAGACCACTGAGAATCATGGCCCAGCCCTGCTGATATACTAAACATTGAGGGGGGTTGGGAGGGCAGCATCCAATCCATGGCCATAGGGTTCAAACCCTTCAGACGGAAACGTGTGTAAGAAGCGCACAAATTGAATATGTACAATTCTTTGAAAAGAAGAATGACAAGCGAATCTATTCATTTTAGAGTCAGACTAAGCTGCCCTTCTATAACAGGAAACTGGGAGTGAGTTACTTCCCCTCTGTTTCCGCCTCTGTGCTGCAGGGGCCCTGGGAGGAGTAAATGCAGTAATATCTGTAACGCACCCACATTTTTCCTGTACAAAAATGTGGGGAGACAACAGCTTCGTGTGGCAGAGCCTGGCTCACAGCCGCCTTCGACAGCAGCCTTCACTCTGCTGCCCTCCTTTCGTTTCCTGGGGTCCATGCAGGTGCCCCTCAAACTTCTCTACTGTCAGAAACCACTTTGATGATTACTAAGAGCATTGCAGAAGCCTCCGTGGCCCCATGGCTACAGTGCTTGGCTGATAACTGAAAGGTCATCAGTTTGAAACCCATTAGCAGTCTTGTGGGAGGAAGAGGGGGCGGTCTGCTTCCATGAAGATTTAGAGCCTCCAAAATGTGAGAACAATTCTATGCTGTCCTATTGGGTCAATAAGACCTGAACTGAACCTGACGGCAGTGGGTTTGGTTGTCCTGTCGTCGTAACAGCGAGGCAGTGCTGTCGTGAGCTGCTCTAGGCAGGGTGACACCAAGAAGCCCTGCCTGCTTCTGCACCCTCTCCACGACCAGTTGCACATCAGCCCATGGTGATCTGTAAAGTTCTCATTGGTTGGGGTTTTTTAAAAAACCACCAGGCCTTTATTCCTCGTCTGCCTCGGTCAAAAACCTAGAAGCTTCACAGCAACACACACACTTCCACGGACAGCTTTGTATGAGGCGCATCGGTAGAGAATCTGACCTGGACCTTCTGTGTGTAAGGCGCCGGTTCTCCCAGTGGAAGTGTCTAGAGCAGCGGTTCTCAACCTGTGGGTGGCAGTCCCTTGGGGGGTCGGATGACTCTTTCACAAGGGTTGCCCAATTGACAACTGCAGCAAAATGACAGTTATGAAGTAGGAACAGAAATACTCTTATGGTGGGGGGGGGGAGGGTCATCACAACATGGGGAGCTATAGGACAGGGTCATGGCATGAGGAAGGTTGAGAACCACTGATCTAGAGTACTGGGCGGTCGCCGCATGCTGGATGTCTCCCTAAGTGACTTCCATGCATGAACTCAGCTACTCCTGCCAGGCAGGGGCGTTCATGGTGCCCAGTTGGCGGAGGAAGAAGCAGAAGCACTGGCTTCTGTCATTCAGTCATCCAAACCCTTATAGTGACTGGGGATGCTCCGTGCCAGGGCATCTGTTCTGCCTCATCGTGACCCGTGAACAACAGACCGAACACTGCCCTGCTCTGCCCTGCACCACGCTCACCCCTGCTCCTCCACTGGAGCCCATTGCTGCAGTCGCTGTGACGACCCGCCCTGTCAAGGCTCTTCCTCTTAGTCACTGCCCCTGTTTTACCAAGCAGGGTGCCCTTGTCCAGGGACTGGTCTCTCCTGACGACATATCCAAAATATGTGAGACTTGCAGTGACTCAGTCTATCTAATTGCAGAGAGACCGTGAGATCCCTCTTTATATGCCGTTCGAGATTCTTGGTCTGATACTGGTGATACAGGAATAATAATTACTTCAGTAGAGGGAGTAGGAGGAATGATATGGGTACTTGAGGGACCCAAAGAGGAGCTTCTGAGGGTATATCGGCATAAATAAAAATGGCATCTGGGCAGGAAACGAAGCAAAACACCAATGCCCACACGTCGTTCCCAGAGTTTCTGGTATGGTAAGCAATGAGATTGAAAGACTCTTCAAGGGGGCTGAGCCCCGGTGGCGTAGTGGTTGTACGCGGGGCTGCAGCCCACTGGGATGGAGGCTCAATTCCAGCTCCACAGGAGCAAAGGGTGGGCTTTCTACTCCCATCACTTGAGGGCAGTGATGCCTAAAAAAAGACTCTTCAAGGATGGGACATTGTTCCCTTGCAGCCAGGGTCGAAGATATCGCTGGATGCAGTCTCACTCGAAGATGCAGGAGAGGCAGAGAGGCTCAACACAGGGCTTACCCAGATGTGCTTCATGCAACCTTTATGCTCGGCTTCTTGGCATAACAGGGGATGAGTTGCTCTGAGAACCACAAGTTCAGCAGTTCAAAACTCACGGTGGCTTTGAGGGAGAGAGATGGAGCTCTCTCCTCCCATAAAGGACCACTGTCTTGGAGACCCACAGGGCAGTTCTACCCTGTCTTCTAGGATTGCCAAGATGATTGTCAGTGAACTTTGTTTCGCTTAATCTTGACTCTCAACCTTCATTGCTCTGGACTTCCTCCCCTGAATTCCTGGGGCTGCCAGGATCTCACCTGTGATATCTGCACTGATCTCATTTTCACCAGCATCTATGAATTCTCTTCAGCCTTGGCCCCTTTTCACTTCTTGCAAGCTTAAAATGAGGGCTGTACAAGTTCTTTTCTACTGCTTAATGAATTACCCCCCAAATTAGCGGCTTGAAACAACAAGCAAGTATTGTCTCACAGCTTCTATGAGACTCTGGATCCCCGCCCAGTCTGAGCCCCAAGTGTAGCACCAGGAAAGTGAGCAGGGCTTCGAGCAGCGGCGGGGGTGTTCAGCCCATGAAATCATCAATATCAGCCAACACCACAGGCTTCCCTAAAGAGAAGCAGCACCAGGCATCCGAGTTTTAAAGATCACAGCCTCTGAGTGGATTCAGACTCATGGAGGCCCTACAGGCCAGGGTAGAAATGCCCCGGAGGGTCTCCGAGACTGGAACTCTTTATGGACAAAGAAAGCCTCTTCTTTCTCCTGCAGTGTGGGTAGTGCTCTCAAACTGCTGACCTGGCAGTTAGCGGCCAAACATGTAGCCACGCCCCCAACAAGGCTCCTTATTAGGGGTGAGTTAATTAAATATTTGACTAGTTTGGCCCATAAGTGGTGTTATACATATCCAAATGGCCTTTGGCAGGAAAAAAACCCCAAAAGTCCCACACTCCTGTCTTAGAGGGTCGCCTGTTGCACAGGAACTCACTCAAAGGGGCCACCAGGATGTCAGCGGGGCTGCGTCTCATCTGAAGACTTGAGAGGGGAGGGGATGACCTGAGTGTGGTGCTTGTCAAACAGCTGCCTCATGCCGCTGCAGCAGGCTGTCCCTGCGATGCCCGAGAGGGTGAGAGAACCTGCAAGATGGAAACAATCATCTTTTATTTTTAAAAATCATGTTATTGGGGACTCGTCCAAGTCTTACCACAATCCACACAGCCACCCATTGTGTCAAGCCCATTTGTACATTCGTTGCCCTCATTGTTCTCAAAGCAGTTGCTTTCTACTTGAGACCTTGGTATCCGCTCCTCATTTTTTCCCTTCCTCTTCAATCCCCCCTCCCTCATAAACCCTGTTAATTTAGAAATTATTATTATCTTGTCATACCTTATACTGTCCAACTGCTTCCTTCACCCACTTTTTCTGCTGTCCATCCCCCAGAGAAGAGGTATATGTAGATCCTTGTAATCAGTTCCTCCTTTCTACCCCACCTTCCCTCTGCCCTCCCAGTATTGCCACTCTCACCACTGGTCCTGAGGGGCTCATCAGTCCTGGATTCCCTGTGTTTCCAGTTCCTATCTGTACCAGTGTATATCCTCTGGTTTAGTCAATGGGATTTGTAAGGTAGAACTGGGATCATGAGAATGGGGGGGGTGGGGAGAGGGGGGAGAAAGCATTTAAAAACAAAAGGAAAGTTGCATGCTTCATTGTTGCTACACTGTACCCGCTGCCCCCCCAACCCCACATACTCATCTCCTCCCTGCAACCCTTCTGTCAGGGAATGTCCAGTTGCCTGCAGATGGACTTTGGTTCTCCAATCTGCACTTACCCTCATTCACAGTGGTATGAACAATCATCTTTTAATCATCTAACCTCAGCAGTCACAACCCACCCCTGGTGCCAGATCCGATTCATTGCATTGCAAGTGACTGGTTTTGTCCAGTGTCCCTCAAGGGGAGTTGAGGACACAGGTGAGCACACGAGGAGGTGGAGGCCGCGGTCGTGGAGATCACCTACTGCAAAAATCCCTCATCATTTTTTCTGAAAACAAAACCCAAACCCCACACCAGACCCACTGTGACCGAGTTGATTCTGACCCACAGTAATCCGAGAGGACATTGGTTCTCAACCTGTGGGGCTCGACCCCTTTAAAGGTCAAACAACCCTTTCACGGAGTGTGGGGGGGGGAGGAGGTCTGGGGGGGTGGCACACTTGGTAACAGTAGCAAAATGGCAGTGATGAAGTAGCAACAAAAATAATGTTATGGTTGGGCGTCACACAACATGAGGAACTATAAGAAAGGGTGGCGACTTTCAGAAGGTGGAGAACCGCAGCTGTAGGATGAAGGCAGTTTCCAAGACTGTGACCCTACATGGAGGGCTGATACCCTCATCTTTCTCCCAGAGCGAGACTGGTAGGTTTGAACCCTGGGGTTAGCAACCCACCTTGCTAACCCCAAAGCCACCAGAAGGAGACAAAGAGAGGCCCGGTCCTCTGCACTGGCCCATGTGAGTCTCCAGGGTTTACTTGAACAGCGCATTCCCATGCATCGGGGCTTCCCAGTGGTCACATGGAAAGGACAGATGGTCCCGGACCTCTCAGGAATCTCACTGGTTTGTTAGCTACTTAATCTTCTCACAACTGTTCTGGGCTTGAAGAACTGGGCTTGGACTGTTCTGGGCTTGGAATCTGTAAGGGTTCTCCTGGGATCTCTGTCCAAACCAGTAAACTTGAAAATGGACAGTGGCAGGCTTGGGAGAGAACACTCGTAAAGTCCTTCCTGTGTGCCAAACCCATGCTTCTCCAGGAGGGGCGCTACAGCACAGCACGCGCACAGCCTGGCTCCACGGAGAAGGCAGGATGGCTCAGAGAAGGTCATGGGGCTTGAGTTGCTGGCATTCTCCCCCAATGCTGTTGCTTCCTTTCTGGGTGACTTTAGAAAAGCAAATGACCTTTATGGGCCCTGTTTTCCAAAGGTTCTTAACTGGGAGGTTGGGTGCTGGGAAATTTCAGAGCTACCCCTGAGGCTAAACATTTCATCAATCTAAGTGTCTCTGCATGGTAGGTATTGGTAATGCTGTCATGGATGAGCCCAGAGGTGGCGTTATAGAAAAGGCCACCCTAGAGGCTGAATTCAGTAGGTCTGCATTTTGGTGGCTTAGGAGACCCTGGGTAATGCCAAACTAGACCCTGGGCTGCTAACTAGAAAGTTGGAGGTTCAAGCCTACCCAGAGGTGCCTCAAAAGAAAACCCAGGAAGCACTGAAAACCCCAGAGAGCACAGGTCTCCTCTGAGACCCACAGGGTCACCACAAGTTAGCAAGGGCTCTGTCACACCCACGCATTCAGTGCTGCACAAGGTCTCACCAACCACTGGAACGAAGGGTGCTGTATCGGGGCGGGATGGAGGATGGGGTGTTCACGCGTAGGGATGTCTGAGTTCTAGGGGCCTGTAGCCTCTGTTGGCTCCCTCTCCTATGGTCTAGGAAGGGAGAGGGATGGAGCGACACCATTGAATTGTCACCATTTCTTTATGCCTTCTTCCTAAAGCACTTGGCTGTTCACCGAAACATCGGCAGTTTGAATCCACGAGCCAGTCTGCAGGATAAAAACAACACAGCCTGCTTTTAGGAAGGTTTACAACTTAGGAGACCTCTCTGCTCCCTGCTATACAATGACTTTGGGGTGGAATCAGCTGTCAGTGACTTTTTAAAAAAAAATAACTCTTTGGGGGAATACTTCATTAGGCACTTCCTCTTAGAAGGACCCTTTTCCATAGAAGTTGCTAATTCTAGGTTGTCGACTCTTGTGCTGATCAGGGATTCTGTCAAGTAGACACTCCTGGCTAAGGGGAAGACCAGAGTCGAACCTATCAACTGGGCCTCAGTCTGATGTCCTCCTCAGTGGCCTGAGCATTTTTGTATAAGCGAGAGAAACATGGAGCAACATTGAATTCTCTCTAGCCCTTGGTCATCTGCTGGGGCTGAATCTTGCGTCTGGTTCCCTGATCTCTTGAGGCATCGCCTGCCGATCCCAGAAGCAGTCAGTGGACTGCTGACGGTGCATTCATTCAGCCAGCTTCGGACCTCTGCAGCCACCGGCCTGTGCCTCCCGCTGTTTCCTCTTTACAATCTGGCTTCCTGTCTGTCAGTTTCAATGAGTCAGAAGAAGAGTGACTTGAACTGGATTAGATTTATCAATTTCTACGACGGTGTGAGCCATTTCTGGTTGTTAATCTCTTTCTATAGCCAAGGCATACAAGTGTTGCGGGTGTTGCTTCTCGGGAGGACTCCACCTGAACCAAAAGACATCCCACAGCTCTTTGCCACCAGTCCTCACCTTCTACCAGCCTCAGCCCTCGGAGTCCTGTTAACCGAAAGATCAAACCGTGCCGGGTTCATCCACCCTGGGGCAGGGGGCTATTAAGTCTCGTGCTGCTCTGGGGCTCTCAGGTGAGTGAGGTAGCCAAGGCAGAGTGGGCATCGAGAGTTTCAAGAACTTTCGCCTGTGTTAGACAACTTCCCCTCCATCGATCAGGAAACTATTGAGAACAGAGGGAAGTAATGAGTGGAAGAAGCCAACTCACCAATGGCGATGGCCAGCGAGCTCCTGCCCAATGGTAGCCGCATTCCAAGACGCAGGACAGCCCCTGTCCTCAGCACACTCGCCTGCTAGTGGGGAGAGAGGTACAAGGAGCAAACACGTGGGTGGCCGGGGGTTGGGGAAGTGGCAGCAGGATGACCAGCATGGTAGGGGAGAGAGGATGAAAAATGACAACACCTCACTGTCAAGGAATTGCTTCTGGCTCATGGAGCCCTCTCAGAGGAGAACAACCCCTGCAGCTTGGCAAAGCCTCACGGCATCATGCGAGCAGACAGCCTCGTCTTTCTCCCGAGGCGTGGCTGGTGACTGCACACTGCCAGCCTTGAGGCGAGCAGCCTCAACTACGACCCACTGCACCATTGATGGAGATGATGGTGGTGATAGTGGTGGTGGAGGGGGTGGTGGTGGAGGTGGAGGTGATGGAGAAAGGAGAGGAGGAGGAGTGGGTGGAGGAGGAGGTGGTGGTGGTGCTGATGGTGCTGGTGATGCTAGTGTGCAGGGCCTTGGAGTTGGCTCTGACCCCTAAGGACCTTGTGCACAACAGACGAAAACACTGCCGGTCCTGGGCCATCTTCATAGTTGTTGCTCTGCCTGAGCCCACCGATGCGCCTCTGTGCCCATCCACCTGGTACAGGGCCTTTCTCTTTTTCTGTTTGCCCCTCTGATTCACCAAGAAGGATAATCTTTGCCAGAGAATGACCTCTCCTGACAACACGTCCAAAGTATGTGAGACAAAGTCTTGCCCTCCTGGCCTCCGAGGGCGACTCTGGCTGTACTTCTTCCAAGACAGATCAGTTCTTCCTTTCAGCTGTCCATGGCACATACCGAGCTGTGTTCCCATTAAGAGATTAGGCAAGGAAGCCACTCCAACCATACGGAGATGAGCCCCGGGACCAGCAGAGCCTGTGGGCAGAATGTTCCGGCAGAAGGAACAGTGCGTGCCCCTGACTGACGGGCCTCTACAGGAAGGCCCAGCCCAGCGGGCGGGTGAGCCAGGACACACACAAGGGGTACTTGTGGCATTGCACAAAGGCTTGCAAGTTGCCCTGGGCAGTGTGTTGTGTCCTGGCTGGTTGTTTGAAAATAAAGTGCAAAAAGAAGTCACAGAAGAGTGATAAAGATACATAAAGCATATCTCCACCCTCCTGGCCTCTCCCCCCACCCTGTACCCCTGGCAGCCCCCATCCAGTTCCTCACTGCTCCTCAGCTTGCCTCTCTCCTCCCAAGTAATTGTGTCTAAAATCTCCACCCCCACTGGTGTGACTTGTTGTCTAAGCACCAGCTCAAAAACCACCACCTGGTGAAGATCCCGCAGACCTTCCCCCAGCAGACTATCTCCCTCCTTTCCCACCTGCTCAGAGTCCCTCTTATTCCAGCCCTTCTTACCTGGGACCCTCATAAGCCACTCAAAATCTGCCTCCCATCTGGGTAAAAGCAGCTGCCGTTGCTTTGACTCCAAGTGTCCACCTGCCTGTGTGTGTCCAAGAGCAGCTGTGCTCTCACAGGGGTCTCAGTGGCTGTTTTTCTCCCTGAAGGAGATAGCCAGGCCTTTCTTCAGTGGTGCCTCTGGGTGCATTAGAGCCTCTCACCTTTCAGGTACTAGACAAGCAGATCAACCTTTTGCACCTGTCCCCCGAGGAGGGGAAATGTCAGCATGAAAGGCAGGGGACCAGGGATCGAGTCCGTGGATGAAATCGAGGCCAGACTCTCTCTGACATGGGTAAGGCTACTGAAGGGGCACTGTCAGCTCAGAGCTATTCTGAGACCCTTCCCCTGCTTATTTTGGAGCGCAAGAGTGTGCGTGGTTATGCCTGGGGCTGCTAACTGTAAGGCCACTCAGTTGAGACCGCCAGCTACTCCTTGGGAGAAAGGGTGGTTTTCTACTCCCACAAGGAGTGACCATGCCGGAAGCACAGAGAAGCAGCTCAGCCTTGTCCTACCCAGGCTGGTGAGGCGTCGGTACCCCCTTGAGGGCAATGAGGCGGAGTTTGATGACGCCAGCAGCACTGGTTTTCATGTCCTGCGGAAGAAAGAACAGTGCTCTCTCTCTCACAGCCAGCAGAGCTGCCTGCACAGACATTTGACTCGCTCTACTAGGTTTCAGGAGCCCCCGTGGCAGAGTGGCAACCAGTCAGGCAGCCAGATACAAAGTCAGCGGTTTGAACCCACCAGCCGTTGTGCGAGAAAGATAGGGTTTTCTACTCCCATAATGAACGGGAGTCTTGGAAACCCACAGGGGCAGTTCTACCCTGTCCTGGAGGTCCCCTCTGAGATGGCGTCGACTCCATGGCACTGGGTTTGTGTCATAGGCAGCTGTGTTGTCCAACATGGCCAGTGAGCACACGTGAGATTAATGGAAGGAGGGAGATAGAAATGGTTCAGCAAGCCTCGCCTTTCTCTGTCTCTCTTGCTCTTGGATCCTCAGACCAGTGTGCAGCTGTCTCCCTTACTTGTCCTGCGCCTCCATCTGCAAGCTACACTGCCTGTGGGACATCTAATTCGCCGACTGGGTCACTGTGAGCTGAGGATCCTACACGCCCTACTTCGCCACGCTCCTGGGATAGACATCTCTCGAGCTGGGACCTGTCATCTGGCTGACTGTGGGTGACCTGCCCTGCTGTGTGCTGCCTGTGGCCAGATAGCCTGAGTTGCTCCTGGCGGCCCTCAAGACTCGAAGGACTGTCTGACACAAAGTGAGTTGCACTGAGCCATTTGTACTGCTTTATAGATTAATTGTTTATTCTTGTTAGATCTCATATATATACATATATATGGTTATTAGTGTCCTGGTTTTGTTTCTCTAGAGAATCCGGTAGAATACAGTTTGGCTTTTGGTTTCTTGGGTTTCTGAGGCGCTCTGCTGGCATGGTGGTTAAGCAGTCCGCTGCTGATGGAGAGATTGGGGGGACAGACCCACCAGCCACCCGCCAGAGGGAGATGCCGCACTCTGTGTCCATCAAGAGAGCAGCTTTGGGTCTATCCTCTGGGTCCATCCAGCTCGGTCCTAGCACGGTGCCATCACGGGGGCTCACCTGAACAGCAAGTCTTCTTCCAAGGTTTCCAAGCCCACACCCGCACCCACGCCCGCTTTCCTTCTTCTTGTCAGGTGCCGTCAAGCAGATTTCCAATTCCTAACGACCCCATGTGGCCCCATTGGGGTGTCTAACCCGACGCCTACATCTAGATCTCATAAAACCTTGAATGGGGGCAGGGGCAGGGAGGGTGTCGGTCCAAACAGCTGACTTTTTGTTAACAGCTGAGTGCTTAACCGTTGAGCCACCAAGGCTACTTATACTAGCGCAATGGTATGCTGGAGGGTAAAGACAGCATCTGTTTTCCCGACTCCCCCCACACCCACACCCCAATTTAGCAGCTCCAGACGGCATGGGAGCTCAGTAGCTATTTGCTGAGGTCCCCTATCTGCCCAGCACCCCAGTTGCCAACGGCTGGCCCAAAGCCCACATCCCAGCCTCCCCAGCCTGGCGAAAAGGAAGCCCACCCTGACCTGCAGGGCCTTTGCTTCCTCAAGCCCCAGGCACACAATGGTTCGCCTTTTAATTATTCTGCAACCAGGATGCATCTTACAATTAGTCTGTACAGGACATGTGCTGTTTCTTATTCTTATTCCCGCCCCCCCCCCCCGAAACAGCTGTACCCCCCAAACAATGCTATGTCACACAACGGGAGACATCTCAGAATCAGAAAAAGCCGTCGTTCCCATCATGGGGCGGCCGCAGCAGGTCAGACTTCTAGGAGCCGTGGCGAAAAGGATGTTTTGTTCTGCTTGCAAACGTCTGCCGGTCCGAACCCAGAGAGACCGGATCTGCAGATCCCCGAGGTCCTCAGGCCGCGCCAGGGCCGTGGGGCACACAATGAGGACCGTGCCCGGTCCCTGCCTGCACGCCGTCCGCCTTGCCAACCCCGCCACTGCCTTTTGTGCCTTTCCCTCCGGAACGCAGAGGGCTGGCTTCCAGGGAGGAGAGGTGATCTCAGGACACGCAGACCTCTCTCTCTGCAAGGCCTTAGCATTCCGGAAGCCGGTGGCCAGGGTTGCAGCAAACTAGACAGGAGTCATATGGAAAGACAATTACAGAGAAGCCAGCAGGGTGGGTGGGGAAGGGAAAGGGGGGGGGGCGGTCAGGAACCAGCACTGATTGGTATCAGGCTGGGCCGGCTGCTAGCTGCAGGTGCTGCAGAACCACCCTTCCCACAGTGCTTGTGGAGCCTGGGGAACTCACCCCGGACAGAGGTGTCCCCGGGGCTACCCCCCAGAGAGTCACAGTGCATTAAAGATTCCGAGGAGTCTCACAGCGAAGGAAGTTGATGAGCTCTGGGTTTGTTTTTGATTTTCTTTCCAAGGTGATGAACTTTCGCCGACGCACGTGTTTTCAAAAAGAGGTGATCACAACCTTTTTGGACGATCCTAAGGTCTAGCAGTTACGTGTCGGGCTGCCAAACACGAGGTCAGACCTTCGAAAACCACCCTCCGCTCGGTGGCAGAAAGAGGAGACTCACTCCTGACGGAAAGAGTTCCAGTCTCAGGGCCTCACAGAGCTAGTCCTCCCCCATCCTGGAGGGTAGCTGTGAGCCAGCATCAATGTGCTGCGGGAGAGTCGGAGGGAGGCCGTTAATATTCTGCCGAATACCAGCAGGCCGCAGTCCTGTCTGGGGTCGAACCCCTGGAACTCAGAGCCCCTTTCAGCTCCCCCTGCTCTGCGATGACCGCCGACTCTTGGCCACCCTGCACAAGTCCGAGTGGGACCGTGCTCCCTGGACTTTCGGAAGCAGATCCCAGCCCTTTCTTCCGAGGCACTTGGGGGTGGGCCACTAGCAGCAGAAAGAATTCATCAGCTGCACTGCCCCGGGGACCCAGATGGCAAGGAGGAAGACTGAGGGGTTGGAGGGAGTGGGTGGCAGAGGACTGAGGGATAGAGCAGAGTCCCCACCCAAGACCCTGGGCGTGGGCATGCAGAGGGGGGCGGGGAGGGGGCGGCTACAGTTGCCCACTGGCCCGGCTCTGGGAAGTTTGTTTTGGCTGCCACAGGTGCCCCCCTGGGGCTGTGGGCCCACTCGTCTGACCAGGTGTGTGAGCCAGGTGGGTGTGTGCAGCCGGGTCTTGGCACGTGGGCGCAGTTGTTTTTGGAAGGCAGCAGCAACCTGCTCGCACTCAGCAGCGGCGGCCAGACTGGAACCCCTGGGCTGCCTGCGGGTGTTTCCCGGCTTCCTCCTGCAGCCCCAGCCAGGAGGAGCATGGGACCATAAGGAGCAGGACCCGGTTGGCAGGGCTCCCTCATGAAGGGACACAAGGGCCGCTCCCGGCACTCAGGACCCCAACAGGACAAATGATGACCAGCACTAATGGATCGCGAGAGCCCCTCCCTCCCCGCCCCACCCCCGGGAGCCTGTTCTGACTCAGGCACCCTACAGAGAGGTCCCGAGACAGTCCTTCTGTCCTTCTTGATTGGAGCCACCAGCCTCCTTCTTCTCCAGAGGAGCAGTTGGTGAGTCTGAACCACTGACGTGGTGATGAGCAGGCCAATGCCTCACCCACTGCACCATCGGGCTCCTCGGTCGATCATTAAGAGCAATACTCCCTCAAGGTCACCTTGAGCCACCTGCCGGCAAAGCCACACCAAACCCACCAGCTCCCTTTCAACGTCAATTCAGACAGAATAGAACAGAGCCTGTGGGTTTCCAAGGCTCTCCATCTTTACGGGAGCAGACAGTCTCACCTGTTTCCCAGGAAGAGTCTGGTGGGCTTGAACTGCTGACCTGTGGTTAGCAGCCCAGTTTGTAACTCACAACGCCACCAGGGATCCCCCATCTGCTCCTCGCCAAACCAAACTCACTGCCATCAAGTTGACTCATAGCTACCCTAGAGATCCCGGTAGAACTTCCCCCGTGGATTTCCAAGACAATAACTCTTTACGGCAGAGAGCCTCATCTCCTTCCTTCAGAGCTGCTGATCGTTTCAAACTGCCGACCTTGAACCACAACAAGACCAGGGCTCCACATCCTACACACAGAGCGACTTGTACTGCACGATCGAAGGGCATAAGTGAGTGGGCACACTCTGACAGAAGACAAAAACATGCCATTGCAGGGGGAATGTTTGTCCAGGGCAGGGACTGCCCTGTGTGGAATCGTGGTAGAGTCAACAGTGCTTCAGAGGAAGGGCAGGCAGGTCATTCATGAAGTAATGGGGATGTGCGCTAAGTTTGGGTACCAAGGGGAGGAGAAATGGCAGGTGGTGAACCCAGCAAAAGCTAGGCCCTTAGGGCTGGACAGTCTGTGGTTCTGTCCCATGAACACATCTGGCGGTGAGGTAGAGTCTGGGGCCGCCAGAAAGGAGGCAGAGGGAAGACAGCAGGGGAAGGTGGTTGGCATTATTCTTCAAGAAACACCTTCGGGGGCTGAGCCCCGGTGGCTTAGTGGTTGTGCACGGGACTGCGGCCCACTGGGACGGAGGTTCAATTCCAGCAGTGGGGCTGGGCCTCCTACTCCCACCACCAGAAAGCAGTGATGTCCCCCCCCCAAAAAAAAAAAAAAAAAGAAACACCTTCGGGACGCTTGGCAATGTTGGGCAGGGTCTCTGCTCTCCAAGTAGTAGGGGGTGGGAGAGCCCCTGGGGAGTAGTTTGGCGTAGCTGACCTCAAGAGGAGGCTGCTTGCTTAGGCAATCTTCCCAATGCTTCCTTTGAAAGTGTGTGTGTGTGTGTGTGTGTGAGTATGTGTGTGTGTGAGTGAGTGTATCTCCACTCAGAGACCCTCCACTTCAGCCAGCTCACGGAGCCCATTAAACCACAGAGCAGATGCCATGGAATCCACGTTATAAGGTGAATCATGTGTCACATCCAGGGATTTTCCTTTTGACCCTCAAAGCAATCATGTCTAATGGCTATTTTTATTTCCTTTTTTTTTTCAGATGAGGAAATTAAAGCTCACAGAGGTGAAGTAACTGGCCCAGGGCCACCACAGTTAATACTACTAATAATATTAACAGTCATTATCCTGTCCCGGGTCTGGGCTGGACATGTCACACATGTTGACTCACGTAACCCTCCCCAAGCCGCCTCTGTGCCCCATAAGCCAAACATTGCTTCTATTTCTCCTGCGCAAAGAGGAGATGGAGACCTGCAAGACTCCCTGTGAACTCCAGAGCCTTAGTACCCACCCACAGAACAAGGCGCCCTTCCCGGTTCCCCAATGCGAATCTGCCAAAGCCCTTGGGAAGACCAGCTCATCAACAGGCCACAAGGCCCAATCCTAATGCCGAATTAATATTAAGGGCTCACATAGAAAGTAGATGTTTAAATTGGACATCCCCTTACAGGGATGAGTCACAGGGAGATGAGCCAGTCAGGGTCCAGTACAGCACCGAGGAGACATACTTTCCTCCAGCTCTTTAATGCGTCCTCTGCCACACGATCACAATCCAATTCTACCTTACAAATCCAGCTAGACCAGAGGGTGGACATTGGTACAGATAAGAGCTGGCAACACAGGGCATCCAGGACAGATAAACCCCTCAGGATCAATACTGAAAGTAGAGATACCAGGAGGAGAAGGGGACGATAGGGGAAGAAAGGGAGAACCAATCACCATGATCAACATATAACCCCCTCCCAGGGGGATGGACAACAGAAAAGTGGGTGAAGAGGGAGATAGCAATCAGTTTAAGACTTGAAAAAAAATTTACAAATTATCAAGGATTCATGAGGGAGGGAAGGTGAGGGAGAGGAAGAAATGAGCTGATACCAAGGGCTCAAGTAGAAAGCAAATGTTTTGAGAATGGTGATGGCAACAGATGTACAAATGTGCTTGTCCCAATGGACGAGCAGATGGATGGATTATTGTCAGAGCTGTAAGAGCCCCCAGTGAAATGGGTTTTTTAAAAAGAAAGTAAATATTTAGAAAATGATGGTAACATGTGTGCAGATACACTGGATGCGACTGATGTGTGGATTGTTAAAAGAGCTCCCAATAGAATGCTCTTTAAAAACAAGGGTGTTTGGGTCGATACCCAGCCTTCTAGGACCCCAAGTGAGGTGAGCCACACAGGTGCATGGACAGGAAAGGTCCCCACAGAACAGGTGCTCCTTGTGATCAGGAATCGGCCTCTTCTTGCCAAGTGAACACCAGCTCTGGGCCTGGGTCAGTGGAACTGGTCTCCCTGCCCTGCTGGCCTTGGGACCTTGGGGCAGCACTGAGCTCAGGCTTTGGCCCCTGTGCCCTGGGCTTGTTGGAACTCAGTGAGGTGACCCATGGATAGGACTCCGGATGTCCTGTGACAACCAGGTGAAGATCGGAAGGAGAGAGAGTTGTCTTGCTTCCTATCCCTGCAGGGACTTTACTATGGATCCCGGACCACTGAGTCTAGGGCCACAGACAAGCTTCCAGGAAAGGTCAGAGGGGGGACTCTTTGTCCTGCTGTCCATCACAGCCCCAGACCCCCTGCCTCCATCCCACAGCACAAGGCTGCTCCTGAAGAGCCCAGACCCACCTTGGAGAAAAGACCTCCCAGGGCCCATGATGCCCCATCCCTGCCACTCAAAAACTTCTGCGTGGTCATCTCTCTGTCAGACCCTGTGTGTCAGGAAGGTCCCAGGCAGCATGTGACCTTTGACCTGGTTTCCTCAGGAGCCCCCAACAATGTCAGGCATCTCACGCTCTGTTCTTCTCAGAGTCTCCGTGACGCCAATCAGTTGACCGCCCTGTTCTGTTGGCTCTTCTCCTAGCACTGCCTCTGGGCTTATTAATAAGCCCCAGGACCCTTCTGCTCAGGATCTGCAGCGAGGGCTATGTCTGCCCAGATTGCAGCCCCCGTGCCCATGCCCGGCCCTGCAGCCCTGGGGCTCCCCCTCCTCTGGAGGTGCCTGCTTGGAAATACCCTTGTCCCCAGCTGCTGAATCCAACTCTGTCACCCTTGGCAATCTTGAAGGGGAGGCAGCAGGAGAGGGAGGAGAATGGAAAGGAGAAAGCCTAAGGAAAGATGAAAGGAGGGGAAACAGGAGGCAGGGAAGGAGGGGGAAGAAGTGCCCTCATTTTGCTGAAACAGCTCTTACAGGCCTGGGGTTGGTGGGGCAGGGGTAGGAATCCACAGCTGCCTAGCTGGTGTGCCGGAGTTCATCCTGTGACTATGGGAGGCTCTTTAGCCCCTGCCCATGGCCCAGTTCCCATCCATCATGCATTCAAACACTTGAAGGCAATTTCAGTCACTGGAACTGTTGGCAGGGGCTGTTTTCCCCCCAGCCAGACCACGACCATAGGCCAGCCCCCAGCGGAGGGACGGGTGGGAGAGGGATCTGTGAGGAGTCAGGTCTGAGGGCAGGAGCCCACGGACCACCACCTCAGGAGAGGAGACTCCCTTCTGCCCAGACACTCAGGAAGATAAGATGATTTCCCTCCCTTGGGCCAAGAGCAAAGGAAGGCAGTTTGTGGATTTGGGGGTGGGGGTGGGGGAAAAGGTGGTTGTAGAGAAAAGGAAAAAGCAGGCCTGGATAGCTCTGGGGGAGGGGAGAAGAAAAGGGAGAAGAGGGGAGGAGAGTGAAAGCAAGAGGAGTGGAGATGAGGAGCAGAAGGAAGAAGGGAGGGGCAGGGAAGGAAGGGGAGACCTCATTTCTGAGCCTGCCTTTGCAGGTGCTGTAGCAGGTATCCATCAGGCTGCCAACTCCAGGGTTGGCGGTTCAAAACCACCAGCGGCAGCTCCAGGGAAGAAAGACTGGACTTTCAACCCCTGTCAGCAGTGAGTCTCAGAAACCCACAGGGGGTCTTGTGGAGGCCACGGGAGAGAAGCCTGTGGGATATGGATGGAAGGGTCTGCCAGGTTTTTGAACGTTTCCCGGAGGCTTTCGTGTGAGAATTGCTGTTGGTGGGTGCAATCTGGTGCCATGGGACAGAGGAGAAGTACCCCAGCAGGGACCTCCCCCTCCAGTTTCTAGACTGACATCCTGATGGTGTCCATGGCCAAGTCTGCCTCCAGAGCGTCCCCCAGATCGGAACCACTGACCTTCCAGGGGTCAGATGAGCACCGCTGGTGGCAGTCAAAGTTCTGTTTGGCTTGAGGTCCCTGTGGGTGAACAGCAATTCGGACTCCTAGGCTACAATAAACGACCAAGATCCAGCCCATTCCAACGCCCAGTGACCCGATACAGGGCTTCTGAAACTGGAAATCTTTGCTAGTGGAGACAGCCTCATCTTTCTCCTGGGGAGGTGGATTTGAACTGCCAACCTGTGGTGAAGAGCCCAGCACTGAACCCCTGGCACCAGCAGGGCTGTGTGAAGGGGAGATCAAGTACAAAGAAGATAGGCAGTTGGCGGATGACCAGCGTCCTGTCTGTCTTATGACCGTCCCATCCTCCTCCTGGACTGGGGATGACGCAGGTGGGTGCATGGCCTTTGATAGTCTCTTATCGCCAAGAGATGTCAGGTTTTCCCTGCCTGGCCTGGCACACTTTCCACCGCATACGAGCACGGCAGCCTCAACACACCCCAACAACGACCTCCAGGGCCTGGGAAAACCGAACACCTATATTTAGCAATTCAATTCGCATTTGGTAATTGCTTTCAGAGAGATCCATCCATCACACCCTTATTCCTGAGTGCCTAGGCGAGCCCGGCGCTGGTGTTGGCAATGACAAAGGAAAGGAAGACAGAGCTCCCACTGGCTCATGACTAATCCCAGTGACAAGTGTAAGGCAGGGAGGGGAGGAGGCCGGGGAAGGCCACGAGCGGCGCTGGGAGCAGTGCTGTGGCACCACTTGCCGTGGGCAGCCCACGTGGGACATTTTTAATCCCAGGGAAACTAGATCCAGCAAGGTTCACTCTCTCTCTGCCTCGCTGACCAGCATTCAACTCACAAGCCGTCTCGGTTTGCCCTCCCTGGGCCTCCAGCTCCATCTGTGGCCTCACTGAGCAGGTGCAGGTGACACGGTCAGAAGGGGGTGCCCCCCAAAGGACTGCCTGTAAGAATCCTGTTCAGCAGCCGTGTGTTCCTTATTTTTCAGATGGCACCACCCCTGTAGTTAGTCTGAAGAAGGATGGCATTCCTCCGAAGTGCAACATTATTCACTGTGGACAGAGCCCCGACCACGCCGTGGGAGGCACAGGGGAGCGGATCCACTTTGTCCTATAGGCTTGCTGTGTCAATGACAGTGTGAGAGACAGAGAGAATTTACTCTGGAACTTTCTATGGTGCCCTGGTCACAGCTGGCCTTACTACCAGCTACAAGGACCCCTCCGCTCTCGTGGCTCTGTCTATCCTCGCAACCAGGAGGGGCAGTGGCATCTGTAGCTGCTGCTGGCTCCATCGTCTCTGGTATTGTCAGCGTTCCTGGTATTGCGGCTACCATATCACGGCAAGAAGTATTTTGAAGCCAAATGAATAGCTGGGGAGTAAAGGCTTAAGGGGGGGGGAAAGGGCTTTCCTTTCAGTATTCACAATGTTATAATTCAGCATAGCAAAGCTTGACAGAACAATTTGATTGCTGGCCCTCATATACTCTGAGGAATGGTCATTTTTAGTAATGAACAATTATATAGAAAAACAAAACTCATGCGGGAGGGTGGAGTGGAAGGGGGGAACCAATTACAGGGATCTACATATGACCTCTCTGGAGTACAGACAGCAGGGAAGTGGGTGAAGGACACATGGGACAGAGTGCGATATGAAAAAGTAATAACAATATGCAAATTATTAAGGGTTCATGGGGGAGGGGGAATGGAAAGGGAGGGGAAATATGGGGAACTAGTACTGGGAGCCTAAGTGGAGGGAGGATGTTTCAGGGGTGATAACACTAACAGGTGTGTAAATGTTACAATTGACGTATTGATCGTGATGGGAGTTGTATGAGCCCCCAATAAAATGATTAAAAAAAAATAACTTACTGCCCTGGAGTCGATACCCACTCCCAGGGACCCTATTGGACAGAATAAAATGGCCTCTGTGAATTTCTGAGACTGTCACTCTTTACAGAAGTAAAAAGCCCCATCCTTCTCCCTCAGAGCAGCTGGTGGTTTTGAACTTGGGACCTTGCCAATCGCAACCCAATGTGTAAGCAGTCTGTCAGCGGGGCTCCTTGTGGAACGATGGTTAAAATTGATACCAACATGATGAAAAGTTCTGAATGACCTGGTCAAGGAGGGGGCCCACGGGGGGGGGCACCATGGGAACTCACTAGGTGACACCAGCCCAGTGAGACTTCCTCGCTCAACCCCCTCGTTGTGTGATGAAGAAACTGTATGCACAAGAGTTCAGCTTGCCCAGGAGCCAGGGGAGGCCACAGAAACCCTCCCAGCAAGTGTCCTGCAGTAACCCCCCCCCCCCACTGCAGGCAGCATTCACATAGAAAATGTACTTACAGGAGCAGCTCTGGGGGGCTTGGGGGCAGAACAGGGACGTTTGGTTTCTTCTTTTATTATACAACATGCCATCCCTTCAGAAAAATTAAATGGCACAAAGGAAAAGAAAAGTCAATGCTCCATCATCTCACCATGATGGTTTACATGTGTGCTTGGTTGACTAAGCTCTCCGGGCAATTTTCTGTGTGTGCACCTCTGTGGTGGGAGGGGATTGCAGAAGATGCCCGTTCATCTTAGGTGTGTTGTTGCTGTGGACATGCCAGTCAATTCAAACACAGCTTGGCCCAGGTGACAGACGGGGTACCCACCCTGGGCTGTTATTGCCTGGCGGTGGGTAATTTTGAAGCACCCATCTTTTGTGAGCAGCTAAGAGCTTGATCCTTGTGCTCCCGGGACTCTGGATCCCACATAGCTAAAAGCACCAGACCCCCCCGCCAGGGAGTCCATGCTGACTCACAGTGAGCCTCGAACTGCCTCTGTGGATTTCAGAGACTGCACCTCTTTACAGGAGTAGAAATTCATGTCTGTCCCCCAAGATGCAGCTGGTGGATTCGAACGGCTGACCTTGGGGTAACCCATTATGGGAACCTAACTCATAACCCACTATGCCATCAGGGCTCCTAGTCTCTCTCTCTCTCTCTCTCTCTCTCTCTCTCTCTCTCTATATATATATATATATATATATATATATATATACACACACATATAATATAGTGTGTGTGTATATGTGTATGTGTGTGTGTGTGTTCAGTTCAGGCATGTTGTGAAGAGAGAACAGTCCTTGGAGAAGGGCACCATGCTCGGTAAACTGAAATAGAGGAAGAGCTTCAATAAGAGGAATTGACACGGTGCTTGCAACAATGGGTTCCCATAAAACAATGGTGTGAGCATGGTGCAGGATCAGGCTGAGTTTCTTCTATTGTATATACTGTAGGAATGAACTGAACAGCCCCTAACAACAGTGACTATATGTGTGTGTGTGTGCACAAAATCCTGTTTACACATGGGTTTACCAGCTTCATTCCACTTAACAATATATTATGAATACTCTGAAAGTCATTCTAATCCCTGCCCTCCGTCACTGCCAACAGAATTCCCCGACCTCCTCCCTCCGCCCCCACTCCCCTGCATGGGGAATCTTATCCATATTGGACACAACATTTAGATGGCTTTTCTAAGCATGGGCTAGAGGGGGGCGGGAGTGGGGGGGTGAGCCCAGCAGAGTGCTGTAAGGTCTGAGACAGGGTGAGCCAAGCGAATGGCGAGGTCCAGATAAGAGAGTGCGGAGCAGGGCCGTGGCCGCAGCCCAGCACTGGGAGGACAGAGCTATGCAGTCTGCCCTCGGCTGACCCACCCCCTCCACCAGGACAGGGCCCAAGAGAGCGAGTCAGAGCGTGGGGTCACAGGGGGCCATGCTTCACACAGAGCTGCTTCTCGGAGGGGCTCCCCGTCTCCCAGCTAGGGCACTGGACTAAGGAGCCTAGAGGAGACCTATGCTGGGGATGGACTAGGTGGGGGGAAAGCCTGATTTAAAACAAAGATGTCCAGAGAAAATAGGCCGTCTAATCAAATGTCTGCATATTCAAAAACCGGAGGAGAAGAGAGGGGGAAGGGAGGGGAGGAGAAGGGGAGGAGAGGATGAGGGGAGGGGAAAGAAGAGGAGAGGAGAAGAGAAGAGGAGGGACAAAATCATGAAGCGAGCCAGGAGAGTACCGTATCAGAAATCCAGAGAAGCCCGAGCCATTGGCCAGCCTCCAGGCAGCAGGTGTCACTGCCTCACAGATTTATCCCAGCTCTTCCCAGCTGTCACTCAAGAAAACACCAGAACCCCAGAGAACCGTGCCTATGCAGCATGTGTGGCCACCAGGCCTCCAGGCAGAAGGACGGCGGGGAACATTTGAGTCTGAGGGTACCACCGACGGAACCGACAGTGAGGAGCATGTTTAGGGGCTCAGCCCTAGTCTGGGTGAGCTTTCACAGGTGCACAGTCCATGGCGAGATGACACAGGCCCTCCATCTGCAAGCCAGCTGGGGCTGTGCCCGGGCAAGTCCCTGGCTGGGCCTTCCTGGGGCAGTCTGCCTGCGCTCTCATTTCAACTCGCAGCCAGCCTCTCCTGCCAGCCCCGACCCCACATCGGAGAGGCCGGCGGTCTACAGAGCGAGGGTAGCAGCCATGCTTCTGCTTGGGACCCTCGTCCTCACCCTGCCCGTCACCCTGCGGACTGCAGGACCTGAAGTGCAGAGCCGGGATCCCACCCAGGACTGCACCAAAGCCCCTCTCAGGAATGAACCTGCAAGTGCTTGCACTAAGGCGTAACTAGTGACTATTGATGATGGTTCTCCTTGGGGAGAAGAGACACGCTCGGGGAGGGGGGGGGTTTGTATCTCACTGCTCTGGGTGCCTCCTTGTCGCGGGGATGGCTGTGACGCATGGTGACCCCAGGGTAGCAGAAGACATGCTGCCTGGGGGTACTTGAGGTTCTTAGTGGGTTACTGTTTCCTTCTCCTACCATAAGCTGTTAGCCCTCAGGGCAGTGCTAGATCCTCGTCTTGTCCGTCACCCTCATTCAGGATCCCTGTTCTACAGGCTCCCGTCTCAGTGGCCCACCAGGACTTCTGAGGTCATTTCTGTCTCCTAGGAGTCTTCTGGGTCCACTATCTCTTTCCATCTTCTCCTAAACTCACTGTCCTCCCCCAAAAGGACCATCTCTACCACTGGGATTATGCCTCCCATCTCTACCACTGAGAGCTCTTCTGCTCCGCCTCCGTCTCTGTCCTGGACTTTCTCTGCCCAAGCACTGGCCTCGGAAAAAAGTGTCTGACTCATTGTGAGCAAGTCCTCCGTTGGCCAACCTGCCACAGAGATGAGCGAGTTGAACCGAGTTGTGGGCAGTCGCACTGAGCACCCCGTGGACTCCTTTGTCGTGGATTGTGCCCTGGCCTCCACCCCCCAGGAAGCACCTACTGGATAGTGCTTATCCAGAGGAGGTGCCGTAGCGGCTGACCCCAAAGCCCATGGTCCGACCCCACCGGTCGCTCCGCAGGAGAAGACTGCATGGAGCTCTTCCATCAGGAGGGTCAGCCCTGAGCACTCTAGGAGACAACTCTGCCCTGTCCTAGGCTGGGGGGTTGCTCCCAGTCAGAATGGATTTGACGACAAGCATTTCCCTCAAGCCTCTTCGAGGTTTAAGCTCCCAAGGCTGCCCATGAAGGACAGACAGTCTGTCTCTTCACCGCCGGCCGCAGCACCTACTCTGTGGAACTCGCTCTACAGCACAGCTGGGTGCATAGAGAGGTGCTGCTTTGGGATTCCCAGAGAGCTTTCTTTCCCTTCTGTGTGCTGAAGAAGGAACGAGGCAGGCAGAGTGCCCTCCCACCACCCACCCCACAACCCCTTGTTATAAATGCCTCTGTGTGTTTGAAGACAGTAGTTAAGGCACCCTTTCGCTTTCTCATCTCCAAACTAAACAGCCTGAGCCCCTTTAACCTTCCCTTGGCAGATTTTGAGGCGGAAAGTCAGAGGAGTAGCAAAACAAAACCATCTGAGGCAGGAGCTCTCCTCTCTCTAACCAGGACTCGGAGTTTTGAAACCCAGTCTGCACTCGGGTCTCTAATTCAGTAGCTTCACTTGTTGGAGACAATGAGAGGCCAGGTGCTGCTCATCAAGTTGTTGGATGAGCCAGCCCGGCAGGGCTCAGTGTCAGCACTTGGCAGAGGCTTGCAATTCTTATCTTCAAATTCAATTTAAGGGAGAGAAAGGGACAGCATGAGTGATTCAGGAGTCTCTTTGGCTGGATCTCCCAGCCTGTGTCCCCTGGGGGGTGGGATGGGCCCCAAGAGCCTCTGGAGAGGCAGGCAGCCTGCCGGGAAGGCTGCCCTCTGACCCCCCAGAAGCCAGCAAGACCGGTTCCCTGGGCGCCCTCACGGGGGTGACTGGAAATGCTACCCTCCTGCCGTCTCCTGGGGCGGGAGTGGGGGTGGGGGGTGGGCTCCATGCAGGGCCTGCCTCCAAGCCAGAAGCAGGTTGCCAGTGCTGAGTTGTCAGCACTCCCTGGGGATTTCTGTATGGCATTCTACTCCCTTCTAGTGATTTCCTCCAGGGTCCTGTTCTTCCCCGGAGCTTCATGCTGATCAGGAGACCACCATCCAGAAACCAAAGGGGACATTGCATTGGGCCGGGCGATGGTAAAAAAGACTCTTTAGACACTCGGGGGGGGGGGGGGGGGGGGGGGGGGTGGAAGAGGACTCTTTAATGACTAAGGAGGGTCTGACCCAAATCATGATCCTTTCAATCGGCCCACATGCACTGGAGAGCTGGATACCGCGGAAGGCAGGCAGAAGAAGAGCTGACGCATTTGAATTGTGGAGCTGGCAAAGAACATTGACGATACCGTGGGCTGCCAGAAGGAATAAATCAGTCCTGGAAGAAATACAAGCAGCATGTTCCTTAGATACAAAGATGGCGAGACTTCAACTCGCTTTGACTTTGGGCACGTCCTCAGGAAGGGCTAATCACTAGAAAGGCCATTATGCTTGGTGAAGCAGAGAGCCAGCGAACATGAAGGAAGCCTTCAGGGACAAGCATCACCAAGGCAGCCTCCATATGGCCCCCAGCCAGGCACTGCCTGGTTCTGTCGCCCACAGAACGGTCATCATGAGTCTGAACAACTGACAGACTCCTCCTCAAAACCTTCACTTTCTCCACATTTCCCATGGAAGGTCTTGAAAACTCAAAGTTGGTCTTCTTTCCGGTGTTGTCCTCCAGGTTTGGCCTGCCATGAGCAGGCTTTTCAAGCCCTTCCTCTGATCCCCTGGGGCTTCTTCCTTCCATCAGAGCCCAGGATTGGGCTGAGTTCAGGCTGAGCTTCGAGGAGAGGAGAGTCACCTCAGAAGCTCAATTGCTCTCATATATAAAGCTCTTTGATGTACACACGTGAGTGTCTCCCCTGGATTTGTTTCTCCAGTCTGCGCGGCCGAACACAGCCTCTGATGTGTACTCAGCCACCCGCTGCGGCTCCCCATCTGTTCTCATAGTCCCAGTCAGGCGTGTAGGTGCCAAGGGCCCACCGGGGGTCTCGGGGCCGGCATCAACTCACCAGAGATGAGTTTGGTTTTCTGGAGGAAGCCTTGTGGGAGGAGGGTGGGGCTTTATGGAATAGTTGCGTGGGCTCTTTAGGGACACAGAGCACCACTGGCTCTTAATAGAATGTCTCCCGTGTGCTGAGGGGTGGGTGGGGGTAGGGATTCAAGAAAATGTTTATGATTTTCCGATGCCGTCAGAATAGCAAGTCACCTCACAGCCTGTACCTCCACTCTGCCAGCGAGGTACTCACAGAAGCAACAAACCGCTTGCCAAACTTTTCCGTTTACTAATACAGTCTTTCCTCGAAACCTGTTCTTGGAGACAGCAGCCTCCCTGGGTGCCAATGTGAGAACAGGCAAGGCCCAGCCCCTCAGAGGACGCCAGGCCCAGGGGGAGCAGGTGTCTTTAGCAATGCACTTCTTGAAGGCACTTACTGAGTTTGTTTGGGACAGCGCTGTTGAGAGAGCCTTTAGGTATTATCAAACTCACCCGTTCTAAGGTTGTGATGTAAACTGAGTCTTTGGGCACCCAAACTGAGTCTCGTCGGGCACTGCCATCTGCAGGGTTATACAACCACCATCCCAATCCAGAACATTCTCCTCATCCCTAAAGAAAGCCCATGCCCATTTGCAGTCACTTCCCATCTCTTTCCCTTTCAAAGGTGACCGGCCACTTAATCTATGTTCCCGTCTCCCTGACTTGCCTGTTCTGGTCATTCCATAGAAAAGGAATCCTATAACATGCAGCCTTTTGTGTCTGCCTTTTCTCACGTGTCGAAGAGCCTTCATGATGGAGCACATAGGCGCGCTTCCTTTCTTCTGGATGAATAGCATTCCATTCGGTGGATGTTTTGTTTGTCCATTCATCAGCTGATGGGCATGGGGACTGTTTCCACCTTTAGGCTGCTAAGAACAATGCTTCTATCTACGTTCCTGTGGCACTTTTTGTGTGGATAGATGCTTGCATTTGTCTTGGGTACATACTTAGGACTGGTCAGGCTGAACGGAATCTTTCTGGTAACTCTGTTTAGCGGTTTTTAGGAAATGTCAAGTAGGCTTCCAATGTGTGGCACCACCATTGTACATTGCCAACATCATGGACCCAAGAGCTTCACCAACACTTGTTATGATGCGTCTTTTCAGTCAGAATCCTCTTGGTTCGGTTTTGACTGGCATTCCTCTAATGAAGTGGTTAAGTGCTCAGCTGTAACCGACAGAAGGTGGAATCAAACATCACAGCAGCTTCTTCAAAGAAAAGACCTGGAAATCTGTTCTTATCATGATTTCGGCCTAGAAAATCCCATGAGGCAGTTCCGTCTGTCATGGAAGGCCACACAATAAGTCACAACAAACATCGGCATAACTGACCCTGCTGTGCCATCCAGGCTGCACTCTGACCCCTTTCTCTGGAGTCAGGCTCTTCCCAAAGTCTCTTCCCACACCCAGGCTCCCTCCCTGAAGGGCCCACCACGCCCCAAGGGACTTGGGGCAGGCCAGAAGCACTGCTCATGTCCAGCATGCCTGCAGGTCAGGGACAGAACAGCCCTTCGATGCACCACCTGTGATCCACCTGAGCCCTTCACAAGGCTGCATCTCCAAGCCCAGATGTCCCAGCCGCACCCTGCCTATCAGCTCTGCTGAAAAGCCATGTCTGCATGTGGCATTGTTTCCTTTGGAGAGGCGAGAAGGGTCAAAACCAGCGAATTCTGGCTTCTTTTGATTGAATAGTTCCCCCTTCTGTTTCTCTCTTCTCTTATCTCCCTTTAAACACCAAGAGGAAACAAAGCAGCCACTGCAATGTTTGGAAATCCTGTGCTCACTGAGTACATTTGCTGCTTTCCATGTAGCTCAGAATCTTGTGCCTATGCAGTGGATTCTGCGGTAGAGCAGAGCAGAGCGGTGCTCCATAGAGTTCAGGGGTTGGTTCATGGACAGTAGGTCTTTCTTCTGAGGCACCTCCAGGTGGGCTCAACCTTCTAACCATTCATTTAACCATTTGTACCACGCAGGGTCTCCCTTGGCTTAGAATGCAGTGCTCCCAAACTTACTGCAGTTGTTAGAGTTTCATCCATAGTGACCCTCCAGACAACAGAAGGAAAGACTGGCCGGTCCTGGGCCATCCTCCCAATTGTTCTTATATTTGAGCCCATTGTTGGAGTCTTTGTGACAATCCATCCTTCCTCTTGTTAGCTGGCCCTTCACTTTATCAAACCTGTTATCCTTCTGCAGGGATTGGTCTCTCCTGACCACATGTCCACTGCATGTGCAACTGTCTTTCTACACTCCTTAGCAAGCACCCACCCTCCTCAGGGTTTCCAGCCAGATACTCCTGACTTCTCTCTAGGCCTTCACCAGCCAAGCCAACCCAAGCCAAACTCACTGCCCTCACATGCAATTCATAGCGGCCTATCATAATTGAGGTTTATTGTGCCAACCTGGCCAATGAACACATGGATTAATTGAAGGGCAGAAAGATAAATGACTCGGTCTCTTGTTCTCTGATGGTTGGACTTGTGCACAGCTGCCTTCGCCAGTTCCCTGCTTCAGCTGGCCAGGCTCCCTTCCTGCAAGACATCCCTGAGGAGAAGCCACATGGACCCATTCTGATGCAGCCCTGGGTGCTGGAACAGCCACATGGAGACCTCTGCCAGCACTGAGATGCATATACGCTCACTGATTCGGCTTTTCTCCAGCAGTCGGCATCATCACATGTGTTTTGCGAGATTGAGGACTTTGTAGATCAGTGTCGGGCATCTGGGCTAATGTTGGATTTATGGGCTTGGGCAGCACTGGGTTGGGATGCCTTCTTAATGTACACTTATTCTTTATACAAAACCCCTCTTATAAAATATAAGTATCTACAGATTTTGTTTCTCTAGTCTATCCAGACTAACACATATAAGGAAAGGTGGGTTTCCAAAGCCGTCGATCTGTCCAGGAGTAGAACCGCATCATTCTCCCATGGAGTAGTGCCTGGTGAATTTGAACTGCTGACCTTGAGGTTTCAGTACTCTCTGCCACGGAGTTCATTCTGACTCACAGTAACCCTCCTGGACAGAGTAGACCTGCCCCTGTGGATGTCCAAGACTATCCCTCTTTACAGAATAGGAGCCAACTCATGGCTGCTCCAGGACGCAGGGCGGCATCAGGGTAGGTCCATGTGGCTTCTCCTAAGGGATGTCTTGCAGGGAGTGAGCCTTCCCAGCTGAAGCAGGGAACTGGCTAAGGCAGCTGCAACAGACTCTGCCCCCTAGACTCCTCCTTCATCAATGACATCCTCAAACTCGGGACTTCATCTGTGGGAGTCTATGCATCGGTTTCCTGGCAGTTATTGGTCAACCGCCTCCTTCAGCCCCTTGCCACGTGGGCCTTTCAAAGGGCATCTTATAGCACGGTGCCTTGCTTCCTCAGTCAGGGTGCAGGGGAGGCCAGGTCTGAGGCAGAAGCCACAGTATCTTTGGAACCTAATCTAGTAAGGAACCTGCCATCGGGTCCAAATTCTCATCAGTACAGGAAGTCACCTGATCTAGCCACCAAAAAAAAAGATTAGATAACACAGGGCAAGAGCACTGGGAAGACAGAGTTCACTGGGGGCCACTGAGATGCGACTTAGCAAGGACTCAAACAACCACCGCTCACTCCAGCAGAAATGACAAAGCAAAACAACCTCCTCCTTCGCTGTCCAGTGGATTTCAGCTCCTGGCAACAATGTTCCACAAGGGATTCAAGGGCTGCTGAAGAGGGAAGTAGGTGATCAGGTCTTTCTTTCTAGGAATCTCTGGGTGGGTTTGAACCTCCGATCTTTCGATTTCAAGCCAAGTCCATTAACCGTTTGCACTGCTCAGACACTCCCAAGAAGAAATAGATGGCCTAAAGCTGAAGACCGGGAGTCCTGGTTGCTTAGGGGTTAGACGTTGGCCCGTGTGAACCACAAGCTTGGCAGTTTGAAATCATCGGCCATTCTGGTGGTGAGAGGCAAGCATCTCTAATCCCATAAAGTTACCCTCTCTGAAACCCACAGGGGCAGTCCTATTTTAGGGTCCATCGCTCCAAATTGGAAGGGACTTGCTGGCAGTGGGTTGAGTTCTGAGAAAGATGAAGAAATAGGGTTTGCCATTAAGTAACTTCCTACAAAAAGAGAACTGCAGACCCACGTGATTTCACTGCTTCCCCACCATGAATATGTAAGGGAGAAACGCTGGGAGTCCTACAGAAGTTCTCCAGGAAAACTCTGCTTCTTCTACATGACCAACATGGCACCAATGTGAAACCCGAAATGGACATTACAATACAGGAAATCTGCAGATCATTTTCCCTCGCAACTCCGGGTGGGGAAAAAAACTCAACCAAAAATCTCGGCAAGTCACATCTAAGGAAATATATAAAAGTAAAGCTGATGCAAAGAATGCAAAATTGATTTAACATTCAAAAAGCAATCAATGTCAACCACTAAATTACCAGGTAAAAAGAAAAAACGAATCATACAATCATCTCCCTAGACATGGAAAAAAAAACCTTTAACAAAATCTAATGTACATTCCTGACAAAAATTCTCATCAAACTACAAATAGGAAAGAACTTCCTTAACCTGATAAAGGGCATTTATAGAAAACCTAGAGATTATATTATATTTAATCATGAAAAAGTAGACGCCTCCTGGTAAGATTAGGGAGTAAAGAGGGTTGGTTCTTACCACTTCTCTTCACCCTTCTCCTCTCACCTCACCCATTGTCATGGAGTCAAGGGCTAGGCCCACATAGAGGTGCTCCACAGAGCTTCCAAAGCTGCCCCTCGTTAAGGAAGCTGACGCCTCTATCCATCTCTTACCGCCTGCTGGTGGGTTTGAACCACCCACCTCTGAATACGTAGCCATGCACTTAACCACCGAACCACCCGGGTGCCTATCCATGGTGGCAGTAACCCTCTATAGCCGGCGGTTCTCAAACTGTGGGTTGCACCCCTTTGGGGGGGAGGGAGGGTCGAATGTCCCTTTCACGGGGGTCCCCGGATTCATAGCAGTATCCAAATTACAGTGAGGAAGTAGCCACGAACATCATTTTATGGTGGGGGGATCACCACAACAGAAAGGGACTGTATTAAAGGGTGACGCGGCATTAGGAAGGCTGAACACCACTGCCCTATTTGGATTTGACCTGTAATCACGTCCACCAAAGAAGTAAAGCAGGCAATCAAGTTGGAAAGGCAAAAGTAAACAAATCTGTCTGCCTTCACTGTCTGCAATCATTGTGATTGCCTATGTTGAAAACCTTCAGGAATCCACAAATGAAAAAACCAGTAAAGCTAATAAATGAGCTTAGTGAAATAGTGCAGCACAGAATCAATGTTCGAAAAATGATTATATGTGTGTACACTGGCATGAACCCTCAGGGTCTTACGTGGGTGGTGCGCTATGCACTGAGCTTTGGAACAGAGGGATGTGGTCTGAATCCTCGAGCTGCTCCGCGGAAGAAATACGAGACTTTCCACCTTCCATAAAGATTTAAAGTCTCAGACACCCTAAGGGGCAGTTTTACCTCGTCTTCAAGGGTCACTGTGAATCAGAATGGACTTTAGGGTAGTGAATTTGGCTTGAGCATGAACAATCAGAAGTAAATATTTAAGAAGATACAATATGCAATGACATGAAGGAACCTGAAATACTTAAGAGTTAAATCAGGTTGAGCCCCAGTGGCGTAGTGGTTGAGTGTGGGACTGCGGCCCACTGGGTAGGCAGTTCAAATCCAGCAGCAGCTCTCCAGGAGCAAGGTTGTGCCTCCTACTCCCACCAGGGGGAAGTGATGCCCCCCCCCCCCAAAAAAGAGTTAAATCCAGTAAAATGGGTAGAAACCCATGTACTTAAGATTACATAATATTGTTAAGAGGAATTAGAGTAGATGGAATAAGTGGAAAAGAAAACAAAAATTCCACATCGCCATTGAGTCAATTCCAACTCCCAAACCATATTTTAAGGCACATGATAATTAACTCAGAGTGAATCAGATGTAAATGTTAGAGTGAACATTATAAAATTCCTAGAAGAAAACATAGGTAAAAATCTGAGTTTGCTTGGAAGAAAATTTTAAAATTCAACACACAAAGAAAGAACTATCAGAGAAATCATCTATCAAATGGACATGCTCAAAAAAATGTAAATATTTCAAAGGGCACTTGTGAAAATGAAAAAGAAAAGCCACCGATCAAGGCAAATACATGCAAAGCTTGTATATGTCTAAAGAATTTATATCTAGAACTTATAAAGAACTCATTTATAAGAAAACAAACACCTTAATTTTTAAAACGGGCAAGAAATAGACACAAACATTTCACCAAAGAACTTTTCATGATGGCAAATAAACGCAGGAAAAGATGCACTGCATCTTTAATGAACAGAGAGATGCAAAGCAAATCCACTACGAGACACTACAAGACACGACTACATACAACGCTGAAAGAAAAGATGAGGTCACATCCATATTCGCAAGCACTCTCATTCACTGCCCGTGGGCGTGGAAAGTTCTATGACAGACATCTTTTAGTTTCTTATAAGGTTAAATACATTCATATCTCCCAGATGAGTCAGCCACTCCACCCTGGGTCTTCTACCCCCTTCCCAAAATGAAAGCATGCGCTCCTACAAAGACTTGAATCTACATGTCCACAACCTCTGTTGTTAGGGGCTGTCAAGTTAAACCGGTGCCAACCCAAAGGTGCAGACACCAACTGGTCCTCCTCACAAGTGTTGCTCTGTTTGAGCCCCCGGTGTCAGCACAGCTCATGGTGCGTCTTCCTCTTTTTCAGTGACCCTCGGCGCACCAGCAATGATATCCTATTCCGGAGACTCTTCTCTCCTGATAACAGGCTCAACATGTGTGAGGTGAAGCTTCACCATCCTCGCTTATAAGGTGCATTCTGGCTGTACTTCTTCCAAGGAAATTTGTTTGTTCTGTGTGTTGGTCCAGATAGACTAGCGAAACAAATCCAGGGAGACTCGGGTATATGAGAAAGGACTTTACATACAAGAGCAATTGAATGTTGAGAAAACATTTCACCCCATCCAGACTGAGTCCAAAAGTCCAATAGCAGCCCATGTGTCTGATACCAATTTATTAAGTCCTCTTCAGACTCTCAAAATGCATGCCATGACGCTGAATACAGGCAGATCAAGGCCAGTGGGTGGGAAGTCTTGTGGATCCCGTGGTGTTGTAAGCATCTTAGCATGGGCAGAGGACTTCACGTAGCTGCTCCAGCTGAGAACACTAGCATAGTTCCATGTGTCTTGTCAGTAGAGAGTCTCTCAGGGAGTGAGTGGGGAGAGA
>PVJH01012420.1:0-64573 GCA_004026705.1 Nesogale talazaci
ATTTTTTTTTATTAATTCTACTTTTACTGGAGTTCCCCAAACACTTTTTACAAGCTTGATAAAGTGATGAAGGCCTTATATTATAATTATAATGAATTATAAAACTCCTGTCAATGCAAAAGGTAAGATTCTTACCCTGATTGGCTCTGTGTAAACTTTTGGATCTTCAGGTTATTGCCAAGAGGCCACACATGTGGCATGATATTTTACACTCATGTCTTATAACTTCACAGTGGCTAGTTACCTATGCCTTAGAATATTGACTTTGAATACTTCAAACTTTTGGAAAAAGAAGGCATCAATACCACACTGTGTTGTATGAGCCATTGCACCATAAATTAGTGCTAAATTCTTCCCTGAAAGGAGTGCCTATTCCCACCACCACTTGTTTTTGATGGCTATTTATTACAAGGGCAGAAATTAATTTAGATTTTTATACTGGTTGATCTTGGGTTTCATCCTTGTTTCTGGGACTTTAGGGGGATACTGGTAGACACTTGGAGAAATTTTCATGGTGGTGGTAATGGTCATTGAAGGAAAAAGTTCCATCTATTCAGGTAAAAGGCAGGTATGAGCCACATGCTTCACTAAACCTCCACATTCAAAACTTTGATGATGGCAATGTAATTGCTGACCCTTTGCTAAGCAGTAAGGTCCTGAAGGAGTCAAATTAGAGATGGCCATGAAAAGCTTCAGTTTGGTGATAAAAGGAATCTAAAGGTAGCAAACAACAATATCAGGAGTTAATTGGAGTGACAAAAATAGCAGTCTGAACAGTCCTGTGGTCAGGGAAGGAGGGTTGGACATATTTATCTACATGATTTGTGATGTAGTGACAACACAAGAGGCACCATTTAAAACAACTGATTTTGATTTTCAAAACAATGAACCTTTCAGCACTGATTTAAAGAATTCCAACACTGCAAGAACTTTGAAATCTGATCTTGAAACCTTCTCTTGTCTGAAAAGCTGATGAAACTTCATGTCAACTGTCTTAAAGGAGAAATTCTTCAGTAATTCTCTATTAACATAGACAAACACATATGGTCATCAAGTAAATTCTGACTCGTAGAGATCACGTAGGACAGAATAAGTTGCCCTTTTGGGTTTCTGAGTGTGTTTGTCCGGGTAGACTAGAGGAACAAATTCCAAAGACATGCATATAGATATAAGGAAAAGGTTTATATACAAGAGGAACAGGACACTGAGCCCAGTCCAGTTCAAAGTCATAAGACCGATATCAACCCATATGCCTGAAATCAGTCTATAAAGTCTCCTTCCGACTCACGAAGTCACAGGTCAGTGGGTGCAGAATCCTGGTGCTGGCAGGGGTCTCCACATGGCTCCTCACTTCCAGGGCTCAGGGTTCATCAACAGCAGAAGCAACTCATCGCTGGCAGAAGTCTCCATGTGGCCGTACCAGCTTTAGAGGTCTGGCTCCATCAGGGCAAAGCCATGTTGTCTCTCTGCCAGCTCCTCCAGCTTCTCAGATGCAGTCATCTTGTCTTGTCCGTGATTCATCATCTCTGAGACCAACTCCCAACAACTGGGGAAATAGTTTCTCATCTTCTTGAGGGAAATATCACAAGATTTCCCAGAAGTCTCCAGAGAAAGCCAAGCCCACAAAGAGGTCTCATTGGCTACTCGATGGCTACCTCCATATTAACAGACTCCACCCCTACATTTCAATCATAAAATTAACAAAAGCAGATGACGGCCACACTGAGATTAAAATTATTCACAGGAATAAAAGCCTGACCTTTATCCAAAAGAGTGACTTGGTGGTTTCAAACTGCTGACCTTGTGATGAGCAGTCCAACATATAGCTAATGATGCCACCAGGGCTCCTTAATATAGGTTATTTATTTTATTTAATTTTATCTTAGCCTTACTTGAAACATTACACCATTCTGAGGGTCTAAATAAGTTATATAGGCATGGAATATTGGCTAAAATTTTTTTATTTTAATCAATAATTTTCCATTACTATCTTTATTAGGAACTCTGAGGAGTTTTTATGAGAAGTTCCAGAAAGACACACCTGAAAGTTAGCATATTTGTTGTCACATAAGAAGCATTTTTTTTTACTCCCAAAGTGGGGGAAAATCAAGGGTGAGTCTTATGGTCCAAAGATGTGGTATCCCAGAATAATTGTTTATGATCCCATGTGCCCACTGTCTGTCTGCTGCTGTTTGTATGCTGTGGATTGCTGTGTATTCAGGGGAAGTCCCACCTCCTGCAGGCTCAATGTTGGTCAGGACACATGATCAGCACAGCACCCTATTCCCTCATTTGTTAATGAAAGTGATGATGATTCTTAACACCACTGGTGAGTTTAAGTTGTTAATTATTACCACATTTGGCTTTATTTTAATAAATATTTTAGTATACTGGTACTATTGGGTTTAGAATATGTTTCTCTTGTTTTCCTGCTCTAAAAACTGGATGTTTCTTATGGTCAAGTATGTCTTATGATCTGAAAAACACGGTAGGGTATTCAGGAAGTAGCTTATAAGCACATGTGCCTCAAGGTTTTTAAGGGTTCTCACTAGGCATGTGGGGTTCTGGGAACTGTAGTCTACAATGTTGTGGTGGTGGAGAGAAAATAAAACACAGTCACACAGAATCATACAAAGCAAGCAGACAAATAAACGAAAAAAGCCCCCAAACAAAGACTAAACAAAGCATCAAAAAACCTCAATCTAACTACATCCACCACGAGAGACTCTCTAACGCTCTCGGTGATAGCAAGGCTATTCACAATCCTTGGCTATGATAAGAGGGAATTTTCTGGAGACTTAATTCATGTGGATCCTGAAAATATATTTTGGGCTTCCTTTATCATTCATAGCTTTCTGGATACCAGATGCTCATAATTTAAGCTCTGAAACTATTCCCTCTCTCAGATTTGAGTTTTATTATTTATAGCCCTTGGATCAAATATACAGGTGTGCTTATTCCCTATCTTTATCTCTACTCTTCTCGACCAAGAATCCTGAATTTCAACGGTACAGAAATTGTTATAGATATGAAATTACTAGATATATTTATAGTAATGTGAGTATTCATTTTCTTTATCTATGATATACATTCAATGGTGCCAGGATAACAGCATAATATAAGCACTGCCAATAATAACAATTGAAGAGTTAATATTTTTATATGTTCTTTTCATTACCACCTTACTTTTAATAGATGTACTATGTCAAGATTTTCAGAACATACTGGGATGACTTATTTTACTCTCTCCCTTTTTTTCTAAAATTTATGTCATTTTTCTTTATTTTTTCCCTAACCTTAACCCTAACCTCAACCTACTCTCTCCATTCTATATCCTTTCTAGTCTACTCTTAGTTGTAAAGTCTTTATACATGAGATACCCATCAACTGTCCTTATTTGTCAGTGAGGTCATTTTTCATGTCTAACACTTTAATGAAAAATCCAAGATTTGAATTGGATTAAACATCCATCTTTAAAGAAAGAAACTATGAATTGAGTGATATAAATTCCTGATATCTAAATGTTAGTTGGCTAGTGTTGACTTTTTAATTCCAACAATTTATAAAAAATTAATACCTTACACAAAAGTGTAGTCATAGTAATGATACTCAGAATTATCTGCAGTATCGATCATTTATTAAAAGTCTTCTTTACTATTTCCCATTCTTGGTAATTTGGAAAAATTAAAGCCAAATAAAATTGAGAGAGTTTTATATGATGATGCACCTCTTTTTAATACAGTGAGACCACTGAATATCACTTCATTTCTTTCAACCAAAGATTCTGGTTTTTGGTATTATACAGAAAAAAATATATAGTTCTTTATTTTGGACATGAAATATATATACACTAAGAAATACTAAAAAGGCATGCAAATCAGGATCACAGTTTAACAAAATGAATTATGTTTGCTGCAAAAGAAGAAAAACAAAGCAAGCTTGAAACTATCTGAAAAGAAATATATGAAACCATCTATATTTTCCTATTTTTTAATGTTGTATGGGTATTCAGGAAAACATGATTTCATATTTATAGCAATTGAATATACTTTCATTTATATCCAAAATAAGAAAAACACTTATTATAGGTGAATTTCTTTGTCTACATAGAAGTTACAAGTAAAGGACCAATGACCAGTTATATTGTCTCCCTACATATCCACGCCCCTCCCCAGCTATCCATTTATGAAATCTTAAAGTAAGTAAACTACTTATATAAAGTTCTTTGCCATCCTAAAAATTCAAGCATTGTTCTTTTTTGTTAATTCAAAGATCATTTTAATAGGATTTTTATAACTTGTTATAATCCATACAATGATTGCATCAGGCATGTTTGTACATATATTGCCTGCATTCTTTTCAAACATTTACTTTCTACTGAGCCCTTGTTATCTGCTTCTCTTTTTATCCCTCCCCTTCCCATGGTCCCTTGGTAGATTATAAATAATTATTTTCTTATCTCACACTAACCGCTATCTCCCTTCTGCCATGTTTTCTGCTGTTCTTCCCCCTGGAGAGGGGTGTATGGTTATAGGTTTCCCATAAGAATCGGCTCCCCTTTTCTCCTTTTCTCTCTCCCTATTTCCCCCTACCCTTCTAGTATTACCGTTGCCCCTCTTGTTCCTGAATTCCATGTATTGGGAACTCATATCTCTTATCTATACCTGCATATGTGCTCCCGTCTAGTCTGAATTGAAAAGCATCACTGGGTCATCATAGTGGGGGGTGAGAAAGTTACAAGGAGCCAGAGAAATACTGTGCATTTCATTGATGTTTTGTTCCACTTCTTTGACTCATTCCTTCCCTAGGCCCCTTTGCAGGGGGATTGTCCCATCATCTACGCACAGGATTTGAGTCTGTGCTCCAACTTCCCTCATTCTTAACAATATATTTTTGTTTGTTTGTGTCTTCTGATGCCTATTACTGAGTCCCAATAACTCCTCATGATTTCACCGGTGGTGTACTTACTTCTTCCATGTGGAATTGCTGCGTCCCTCCTGAAAGGCTGCCTTTGTTTGACTTCAAGCCTGTAAGACCCCAGATACGATATTTTTTAATAGCTGGGCACCGTCTGCCTTCTTCACCACATTTTCTTATGTACCCATTTTTTTTCAATGATTCTGTTGTGAGTGTGAGCATCTCAGAAAGCCCATCTTTTAGAACAAAGTGTTCTTATATTGAGGGAAGGTATTCACAGACGTCCAAAGTCTGTCCACTACCTCAGTGTAGTGCCATATAAATATATGTACATAGGTCAATGCATCTATTTTTGTGAATTAATATATTTATATATGTACACACCTATGCTGTTGCTTTGCTTCTTAGGTCCTTCCTCTGTTTCTGTTTATTTCCTCCTGCCCCACCATCACTTTCCCTCTATTTCCACCTATTAGTGCTTCCTATTAGCTAGTTTGCTGTTGGTCTGACACCAACAGGATCTCTATCTTTTCCTTGTTGTTGACTCTAATTGCCTAGTTGTTCCCCTCTCTATGGTACTGCCAACTCACTGCACTTTCCCCCCTTCCCCCAACCTTACCCCCAACTCCCAGACTGTCATCCCCACTACTTTCTCCTCTGACTTGCTTCTCATGACTGTCTTATATAAGTAGGCAAACTAACTAAGACATAGACCAAACCAAAAAAAACCCCAGAAGATTGAAAACAGAAAAGGAGAAAAATATATACATAATTCCAGGTCTTATCTTTGACCTTCATAACCATCTCCCCACTGGTTGTGGGGGAACCCTGGGAGCTGCCCCTTCCAGTCTGAAGTCCAGTTTGGGGGGAATGGTTCTTAGACAATTTTGTAACTTTGCTCTCCTCCAACTTTCCTATCTCTTGTGTTCTCTTTTGGGTTCACCCCGCTGCTGGGGATTCAGACTGCCCTACCTTCTTGCTGTGTGACCCCAGAATTATCTTCTGTTGCAGTCTGCTTCAGTAAAGAGACATTATGACATGAGCTGTTGTTGGCCACAGAGTCCCCTCTGTGTGTCAGCAGTTCCCCACAGGGATATCATCCTTGGGGCCTGGTGTGCCAGCATGGGATCCAGATCAGTTGTCCCTTTCTCTTTTTCCTTCTTGGTCTACGTCCATGTGGGTACCATAGGACAACCCCTCTTCCCAACCTGCAGGCCCAGTATTGTGCTATGTCTCACATATTTCTCGGGACAGGGTCAGATTGACCCTGGTTGGGGCCAGTCCTATAACTCTCTCCCATCATGCATTCCTCTATGTAACCATGTTACCTTCATGGCTTGGTGCTCCATGGAGGGTCTTCATGCCCATTCCCAATTTTGTGGAGGAAAACCCAAAACTCTCCCCCTGTGGGTTAGTGTCCTACTGCTCCCATGTCATCATCTCACTCACTCCCTTTCTCTCTTCCCTCTCCCTCTTTTTCCCTTCTTTGTGTTGGACCAACATATAATCTCCTCCCACATCCCTGTCCCTCAACCCAAATATAGTGAGACAGTTGACTTCTTTTCTATATCTCCTGTGTTGATTACACTTAACATCAGCATACTCACACTGTACTTCTCCGTTTGAGATTCACTGACCTTGCTTAGAATAATTTCCTGCAACTCATTCCATGAAACAATGTGTTTCATATGATCATCAATGCTTTTAGTAATGTATACTACTCCATTGTGTGCTTGTGCTGAGTTTACTAATCCACTTGTCTACCAATGGAAATTTAGGTTGTTTCCAACTCTTTGCGATTGTGAATTGCACCCCAATAAACACTGGAGCACAGATGACTGGTCGTGGTTTCTTTCTTACCCCTTTCTGGGCATATGTGCAATAGAGGGATAGATGGATCATAAGGTCAATCAATTTCCATTTTCCTTAAATATCATCAGATAGATTTCCACATATTTACAAGACCACCAGCAGTGAAGGAGAGTTCCTTTTTTGCCACATCCCCTCCAACATTTTCTGCTTTGATTTTCATCTGCATTTCTCTGATAGTTAATGAATGGGAGCATTTTTTTCATATGTTTATTAGCCATACAATAAACTCTTCCCTAGTGAAACTTCTTTTCAGATTTTTTGCTCCCTTCTACAGGGGGTTAATTGTTTTCCTGTTTTTTCAGACCATGAAGTTATTGCAGATTTTTGTAGTAAGCTCTGTTGTGTCATTACTAACAATCCTGTCTCAGTCTGTGAGTTGCCTTCTTACCCTCTTGGTAAAGTCTTTGACACACACAGGTATTGTATCCTTTGCAAATCCCACTTGTCAATATCAGGTTCACTTCTGTGTGTACTGTTCTACATTGCAGTTGGTCTGTGTCTTCCCTGCCAACATTTTGAGGTTTGTCCCCAATTCCTTCACTGATGGTCCTGATGGTTTGGGGTTTTGTTTCTAGGTTTGTGGTCCACCTTGAGCTTGTTCTTATAAATGGGGTGAGGTGAACATCTTGATTCATTTTTCAGCATGTGGATATCCATTGTTTCCAGCACCACTTGATAAATAGGGGATCTACCTCTCACTTGATGCTTTTGCAACCCTTCTTAAATATCAGTTGTCTACATGCTACTGGTGTTATTTCTGGATTTTATGATCTTTTCCATTGGTCTGAGTACCTGTCATTATGCCAGTACGATGCAGTTTTGACCACTGTGGTTTTGTAGTAGGTGTTAAAGTCTGATAAAGCAAGCCCTCTGATCTTGTCCTTCTTGAGGAATTCTCCATTAATCCTGGGCTTCTTCCCTGTCCATATGAAATAGTTGGTCAGATTTTCCAATTCTTTGAAGAAGGTTGTTGGTATTTGAATCGGGATAACATTAAACTTATAAAGGGGGCTGAGCCCTGGTGGCATAAGTGGTTGAGTGTGGGACTGCGGCCCACTGGCTTGGCGGTTCAAATCCAGCAGCAGCTCTCAGGAGCTGCACTGGGTAGTGCCCACGACTACCAGAGGGTAGTGATGCCCCCCAAAAAATATTGGGCTGAGCCCCGGTGGCATAGTGGTTGTGCACGGGACTGCGGCCCACTGGGATGGAGGTTCAATTCCAGCAGTGGGGCTGGGCCTCCTACTCCCACCACCGGAGAGCAGTGATGCTCCAAAAAAAAAAAAAACAACCAAAAAAAAAAAACTTATAAAGGGTCTTGGGTAGAATTGACATCTTTACTATGTTGCGTCTTCTAATCTATTATCCAATCTACACATGGATATTATTCCATTTGTAGAGGCTGCTTTCGATTGCCCATAGTAGGGTTTTATAATTTTCCTTTTATAAGTCTTCTCAGTGGGCTTTATTGTCAAATATATCCTTAGATACTTCAGTTTGTTCATGGCTATTGTGAAGCATACTACCCTCTTGATCTCCTCTTACATGGCCTTGTCCAATATGTATAGAAAACTGTGGACTTCTGTTTGTTGATCTTGTATCCTGTCACACTTTCATATTCCTCTAGCACTGTCAGCACTCTAGTTGTAGAGTTAAGGGGATTTTCAATATACAAAATTATCTCATCTATAAATAATGATAATTTCACCCCTTCCTCTCCCAGTTGGAAACCTTTCATTTTGTTCTGCTGTCTTATGTTGTTAGGGTCTCCAGTATGATATTGAATAGAACTGGGTAAAGGGACATCCTTGCCTGGTCCCCTTTTCCAGTGGGATGGTTTCTCTCTTTTCTCCATTGTCTGTGATATCTGCTGTACGCTTTTTGTAGATAGTTTGTATTAACTAGAGTAATTGCTCTTCCATTCCTATGTTCTTGAGCATCTTAATTTGGAATAGATTATGGATATTGTGAAATGTTTTTCTACAACTCTCGATATTATTGTGTGGTTTTTATACTTTTTCTTATCAATGTGATATATAAATTGATAAATGTTTGGATGGTAAACCATTCCTACATCCCAGGGATTAATCCTACCTGATCATGGTGGATGATGTGTTTTATACCTTTTTGCATTTTCTTGGCCAATATCTTATATTAAGGATATTTGTATCTATGCTCATTAGATAGATCAGTCTGTAGTTCTGTATTTCTATGGGATGCTTTCCCTGTTAGCAGCTATTTGGGGGACATGACGTAGCTATTTGGGGGACATGGTTTTTCTCTGATTTTCTCACACCTCTATAGTGTTTGTTTTGTTTTCCTCTCATTTAGGAAATATAAATAGATATTGATATTAACCCTGTTGGGTATATAAACCACTTCTGTGGGCAATTCTGTTTTCTAAGTTCAGAAAGAATGATCATGAAGAACTTTGTTGAAAGGGTCAAAATTATTATTTCTAACAATTTTCCTCTGAAATTGAATTAGTTTAGAATATATGATAACAATTAAAAGCACAGTTCTCATTTTTCCCCAGAAATGGCAAATTATATGAAGCTTCATTTTTATCAATAATAATCAACATTTTAAGTGGAAAAAATAATCAATATTTTATTTTTCAGTTTTCATTTTAGACAATCATATCTATTTTTATGAAAATTGGCTATATTGAAATCAACATTGCATGCTTCATATATGTAAAACTTTGGAAGGAATATTACTCTAAGGAAAGTACTACCACTACTTCCATAGAAGCTATCATCTTTGTGAAGACGGATCTATCTTTTATCTAATATTCTATTGTGGGCAATAACAAACTTAAAATAGTGTCATACTTATAACCCAGATGAGTAATTTTTTAAATATATTTATTTTTCTTTAAGCAAGAATAATGTATTGAGAGAAAATAAAATATAATTTCTAAGTTAGTTGAAGCTATATTTCATAAGTAAATAGTAAAAATCCAGTAGTATTAAAAATTAGAACCCACCTATAGAACTGGAGACAGTGTTGGAGATTTTTCGGGGGTGATCTTCACTAAAAACCAAACTCACTGCCATCGAGTAGATTTAAAATAAATTCATTTCTCCATTTGTACTGTTATTTTAAATTTAGATACAAAGGATTTTAGAAAATAAGAACTTATTCAACTAATAAAAATTTTTATAGTCCAACCCACCATATGATCTTTAAAATATGTTTTTAAACCAAAGAATAAGTGTATAACAGTACTCGTTATTTTTTTTAAATGAGCATTTACCTTCTAAGGTTGATATGTCTTCTAAGCAGGAAAGAAAGCCTCTAACTATCTTTCCCAAGGAACACTGGAAAGATTGTACATTTCTTAAGTATATGTTTTTATACTCAATAAACAATCCTCAATTTTTAATTTTATATCCATGTAGCTTTTGTGACTAGACAGAAAATTTTCACCAATAATATAGACATTCAGTCGACTTTAAACATCCTTTATTGGAAATGAATAAAACTATAATTCCAAAGTTATAAAACAGAATTTCTGATTAAACTTAGGATCAAATATTAGGAACAATGATCTAACTGACGTGTTACTTTTGAAGGGGCTACCCATGTATTGAATGAATTCAACTACCGATGGAAGGTGGCAATACATGAAGAAATGTTTGACATAAAAAAATCAATGTATCTCTATTTGGCATTTGATGGACTGTAGCATTTTAATACAGTTAATGAAGAACGACATAAATAAATTATATTCCTTATAATGCCGGGACAAAAAAGTAAAATATCAATAAATATCAATATCCACTTTCAATAAAATAGTGTACAAATTCTTTTTCAGATGAGAAAACAAGGTTTTGTGCATCTATATAGGTTGATACCTCAACATGCTCAACTAGAGTCAATGTAACAGGCAGATGATTCATCAAGGAACGGCCAACCTTGACCAAGCTAATTGCCAGTTCCACGACTATTAGTGAAAGAGCAAAAGGGGAAAAGCCCAAGATAAGCTTCAGTAATTTACAAATGGTATGAAGTGAAACTGGGGGTATCAGTAATATGTGAGAGAGATAAGGACTGGAACATATGACCAGTAGTAGAAAATTGAGTGGAAGATAGTACTATAATCCCTGGTGACCGAGGAGAAAACCCTAAGCCTCTGAGTCTATACCTTCCCATCAATATTCAACAGTAATCATAGCTTTCCAATCTGTACAATTATGTCTAAGCTTATTCCGATCACATGGGTGCATCTCATAACATTGTCTAACAGATAACAGTCCACACTAAAATTCACAAAAGATGGTGTTAAAATGTGAATTTTAAAGTAAGCATAGTAGATTAAAACTATTGCTCATCTAGTTGAAAAGAGAAAAGACATTTTTAACTAAGGGAATTGGTAAGTAAATCGTAAGTAAAAATTGGACGTTAGAAAAAGCTTATTATGTGTTTAAAAAGCAGCAAGTCAAACATGTAGCTAAAAGGGATAGCTTTTCAAGAGAGAGAAGAAAAGGTAAAATTGGGTTAGGGTTGCAAGAGGATGATTCATCTAAGAAAATGATGTGTGGAGTCCCGGGGTGCTGGATTTGTCTGGTTTGAGTATCCGAGGGATAAATTTACATGAATCCTTCCATACACGAATCCACACACCATTTCAAATTCTAAAATACTCTGATTAAATTTACAAGTTTTAAACATGCTTGACTAAGATGGAAACATAGTCTGTTTCAATTGATTTTTTAAAATTATGAGTTTTTCAAATAAACAGTCATAGAAATCCAATTATTTTTCTTATACTGGCCACATGGCTCACTTTGAGTTCTCCTGGGGAATAGGGTGGAATACAGAGATTTCAAAGCTGTTTGCTTTTTTTACACCATGGTTTATCTCTATGATCACCCAAGAGGGTCTACAAATTCCTCAGAACTCAAGATGAACCACATGGCCAATGTAAGAAAAATATTGGATTTCTACTACTATTTATTTTACATCATTTTAATAGCACGTTCTATAATTTAAATACAATTGGCAGAGTAGTATATAAACGCATATGTACTTATTGAGGGTGTGTTTGGAAACATTAACTAGTAAGAATATGAAATATAAATATATAAAGATAGCTGTTTTAGTTGAATATGAATCAGTTTGTAGAAAAACAGAACATGTGGTAGGAATCTTGAATGACATTACTTAAGCATAGGAGATGAACTGAAGGTATTTGAATATGGACATGGAATCGTCATTTTGTTTTTAAGAATGCTTACACCAAAGCCTCACTGGGACATAATTGTAAGGGATTCAGAAAAAGCAGGGGGAGGGGTAGAATACTCTTCCTCTTTCAAGTCAATACATAATAGGGGTTTAACTAGATAAGTTAGTTTTAATAGAATTCATAAGCGTGTATAGTATCAAGAAATATTTGCCATTTAAAAGAGGCTGGATACTGTACAATATGGAAAAAGTAACATCCTTGTGTTTCAATACCTTAAAGTGGTCTAATGCAGCATATTTACCATAGGCAATACACCTCTTAATCTTTTAATTGGGGGGCTCATGTAACTCTTATCACAATCCATACATATATTCATTGGGTCAAGCACATGAGTACATTTGTTGCCATCATCATTCTCAAAATATTTGCTTTCTACTTGAGCCCTTGGTATCAGCTACTCATTTTCCCCTCCCTCACAAACCCCTGATAATTTAAAAATTATCATTATTTTGTCATATCTTACACTGTCCAGTGTCTCCTTTTACCCACTTTTGTGTTGTCCATTCCCCAGGGAGGAGGTTATATGTTGATCTTTGTAATAGGCTCCCCCTTTTTACCCCACCTTCCCTCCACCCTCCTAGTATTGCCAGTCTCAGCACTGGTTCTGAAGGGATGATCTGTCCTGGATTCCCTGGGTTTCTAATTTCAATTTGTACCAGTGCACATCCTCTGGTCTAGCCATATTTGTCAGGTAGAATTGGAATCATGATAGTGTGTTGGGGAAAAGGGGAAGCAGCATTTAGGAACTAGAGGAAACTTGTATGCTTCGTCATTGTTACCCTGAACGCTGACTGGCTCACTTCATCCCCAGGACCCATTTACCTACAGATGGGTTTTGGGTCCCCAAAGTACACTCGCTCCCCCTCATACACAATGATATGATTTTTTCTTCTTTGATGCTAGATAGATACTGATGTCCAATCCCTTCAAAACCTTATGATCACACAGGCTGGTGTGCTTCTTCCATGTGGGCCTTGTTGCTTCTGGGCTAGATGGTTGCTTATTTGTCGTCAAGTCTTTAAGACCCCAGATGCCATAGCTTTTGAAAGCTGGACACCATCAGTTTTCTTCACATTTGCTTATGCACCCATTTGTCTTCAGCTATCATATGGAGAAGATGAACACACAGTGATATTATTTTTTGTTTTCTTGAGGTCTATTATGTGATCCCTTCAATACCTCATGATCACACAGACTGATGTGTTTCTTCCATGTGGGCTTTGTTGCTTCTCAGCCAGATGACCGTTTGTTTATCTCCAAGCATTTAAGACTCCAGCTGTAACTTTTTATAGCAGGGCACATCAGCTTTTTTAGCACATTTGCTTATGTACTCGATTTTCTTCAGTGATGTGTCAGGATGGTAAGCATCATGGAATGCCGGTTTAGTGGAACAACATATTTTTGCATTGAGGAAGTAATTGAGTGGAGACCGAATGGCCACCTGCTACCTTAATACTAAACTTATAAATATATGCACATGGATCTATTTCCCCATCCTCACATAGAAATATATTTACATATGTATATGCTTTTATTTAGACTTTTATAAATGCCCTCTGCCTCCAAGTTCTTTCCTGCATTTCCATTTACTTTCCTCTTCTCCCACTGTTATACTCATGTTTCATTTGGGTATCAGTAATTCCTCTTGATCATTACATTACCCTTGATTAAGCCCTAGCAGACCTCCTACTGCACAAATGAAGTCAAGGACTCTGTTGGCCTTTAGGAGTATTTCCAGTCAAGTCTGACGGGGTGCCACGCCTTGGTCCCGAAGTTTACTTTCAGTGGTACTTTAGGACTGCTTGCTCTACGCCCCTTGCTTTTCTGTTGCACTCCCTAAGTGTTTTGCCTCGGTGTGGTGGTGTCAAATCAGGCATAATTCTCACACTGTGTCTCCAGCGTTGTCCCCTCTAGGCTTTCACAGTGGGACTGGCCACACATTCTTCTTTGTGAATTGCTTGTTCTGAGCAGGAATATCTTGCTCAAGGCTTGGTGGATCAGGATGTGCTCCACTTCCTCTTCCTCCCCCTTCATTCGCTCCTGTGTGGTGTTCTCTGATAAGACGTGGCCTTCTCCCTGAGCTGCAGCTTCAGTGCTTTCCTCTGAAGTAAATTCTTCTGAGGGGCCGGGGGCTGTACATAAATTTGGGATAGGGGTCGACCCCTCAGCCTCTCTGCTGGTTCCCTATTTCATGCTGGTATGTTACATTCACATCTGGGAACACTAGGTTGAAGTCTGGTCCCTCATTTCATGTGGAGATATACCTCCCCTTGGGTTGGTTAGTGCCCTGCTTCCTCTCTACTCATTTCTTTTTTTTCCTCCCCCCCCCCTTTTTTTATTTGGCTACCGTATATATCCCTCGATTTGATCTGGCCCCTGCCATACTACCTGGACCCCACCCCCGAAATGTTTGTATACAGTAGCTTTATCCCTATTCCCTTTTGCATTTTTAAAGCTTACTCAGTGGATTCATGTTGCACTTGTCCTTTCATGATTGACTTATTTCGCTTAACATAATTCCCTCCAGTTCTTCCCATGCGGGCATATGCTTCATACATTTATCACTGCTCTTTCGCGATGCATAATACTCCATTGTTTATATCTACCACAGGTTTTAATCCATTTATCAGTTGATGAAAATTTGTGTAGTTTCCAACTCCTTGCAATTGTGAACTATCCCATTATGAACATTGAAGCACAGATGTCTGGTCCTGGTTAGTTGCTTGCCTCTTCTGGGTATATGCCCAGTAGGGGGATTGGTGGGTCATATGGTAGCTCAATTTCCATCTGCTTTAGCTTTAAACAAATCAATTTCCATAATGACTGTATATATCTACAGATCCACCAGCAGTGGATGAGAGTTCTTTTCTTCCTCCAACACTTGTTGCATTATGATTTATTTTAATTGGGCTGTCTTTGAGAGTGTTAGGTGGTATATCATAGTTGTTTTAATTTGCATTTTTCATATGGTTAATGGTTGGGAATATTTTCTTATATGTTTATTGGCCATTCAAATTTCTGCCTCTGTGAAATTTCTGTTCAGGTCCTTTGCCTACTTTCTCAGTGACCAATTACTTTTTTTTCCCTTACTGTAAGCTAGCAGAGTACTATAGAATTTAGTTATAAGGCCTTTGTGTCATTGCTAAAGATGTTTTTCCCAGTCTGTGGGCTCTCTTATTATTCTCTAGGTTAATTCTTTCAATGCTTACAGGTGTATTATCTTCAGTGTATCTCATTTGTCAATTTGTGCCTCCTATGTGTTTGTGTCCCTCCATATTGCTGAGAGCCTATGTATACCCTGTGCCAAAGTTCTCCGGTTGGTCCCAATTTCCGCACTGATTGCCCTAAAAGTTTGGAGTTTTACTTCAAGGTCTGTGATTCATGTTGGGTTTATTATTGTGCATGGAGTGAGATAACAATCTTGCTTCATTTTTCTGAAAATAGATATCCATTTTTAATATCACCACTTGTTGAAGAGGGCATCTGCTTCCTATTTGATATTTTTGGATCAGTTGTCTTTATGCTGAGGATTTCCTTTCTGACTTTTCTGTTCTTTTCCATTGGTTTGTGCATCTGTCATTATATCAATGCTATGTGGTTTTGACCACTGTGGCTGTATATTATATGCTGAAGTCAGGTAATGCAAATCCTCCCACCATGTCCTTCTTCTTATAGGGTTCTGTGCTACTTCTGGACTTTTCACCCTCCATATGATTTTGGCAATCACTTTTCCCATTTCTTTGAAGAAAGGTGAGAATAATTGTATCAATTGCATTAAACATACATAGCGCCTTGGGAAGAATGGACATATTTTTCTATATTTAGTCTTCCAATCCATGAGCGTGGGGTATTCCTCCATTTGTTTCAATCACTCTTGGTGTTCTGTAATTTTCTTTATAAAGACCTTTTGTTCTTTCAGTTAGATATTTCAATTTTGCTTCACTATTGTGAATGGTGCTACCCTTTTGATCTCCTCTTCTGTAGTCTTATTCAATGTATATAGCAGTCAGATAGACTTCTGTTTGTTGAACTGATGCCTTGCCACTCTATCATATTCCTCCATCACTTCCAGTACTCTGCTTATGGAGCTTTTGGAATTTTCGACATATAAAGTCATATCGTCTGCAAATAATGATAATTTCACCTCTTCCTTCCCCCAGTGAATACCTTTGCTGTTTTTTCATTGCCTTATGATGTTAGCTAAAACCTCGAGTATTATATTAAATAAAAATGGGTGCAAGGGACATCCTTGTCTGGTCCCTTTTTTTTTTCAGCGTGATTGTGTTCCATTGACTATCACATTGGCTGTTGGTTTTTCATATATAGCCTGTATTTTCTTGAGGAATTTTCCTTCCATTCTATCTTCTTGAGTGTCTTAAACAAGAATTGATATTGGATGTTGCCGAATGCTTTTTCTGCATCTATCAATATTATCATGTCAATGTGGCAAATGATACTAATGATCTTTCATATGTTGAACCATTCCTGCATTCCTGGTTTGAATTAACTTGGTCCTGGTGAATTATTTGTTTTGTATACTTTTGTATTCTATTGGCCAGTATTTTGTTAAGGAATATTGCCTTGATGTTTACTAGGGATATTGGTCTGTAATTCTTGATTCTTCTGGGATCATTGCCCAATTTTGGTATCAGAGTTACTCCAGCTCCATTGAAGAAGTTTGGCAGTTTACTTTATTTTATATTTTCTGGAAGAGATTGTGTAGGATTGGTGTCAGTTCTTCCCTGAATCCTTGGTAGAATTTTCCTGTGGAGCCACCTGGTCTAGGGGATTTTGCTGTTGATAATAATTTGATGACCTTGACTATTTCTTCCATTGCTATGGGTCTGTTGAGATTCTTGACTACTTCCTCAGGGATAGTCTAGGGCAGGATTGTTTATCCAAGAATTTTTCCATGTCTTCCAAATTGTTGAATTCATTGAAGTACTGTCCTTCCTAGTACTGTGTAGTTATTCTTTTTATTTCATTTGTGCCTATTATAATATCCCCTCTTTCATCCTTCATTCTCGCTATTGATATTCTTCTCTCCTTTCTATTGTTAGGTTTGTCAGGGGTCTCTTGATTCTGTTTATCCTTTCAAAGAACCAACTTTTAGCAGCATTTTTTATTTTCCATATTTTTCTTATTTTCCCTCTCCTGAATTTCAGCCATGATTTTTATTATTTTTTCTTTTGCTATTAGTAGGATTATCCTGCCGGCTCAGCTCTAGCTGTTGAAAATTTTGTGCCAGCATATCAATCATGAGTCTCTCTTCCCTTTTCAGGTGTGCATGTATTGCTAGGAAACATCCTCTGATAACTGCCTCTGCTGCATCCCATAAGTTTTTGGTATGTCATGTTCTCCTTCTCATTGGTTTCTAGAAATTCCCTAATTTCACCTGATATGTTTTAGTATACACTCCTTTTGCAATAGAGAGTTATTCATCCTCCAATTATTTTGCACTTGTGTTCATCATCTTCCTTTTGTTGATTTTCAGCCTTATGGGACAGTGGTCGGAGAGAGAGGTCTATATGATATCAATGTGCTTCAATTCATGTAGATTCGCCTTATGCCCCTACATGTGGTCTATCTTTGAATATGTGCCATGTGGGCTTGAAGAGAATGTGAATTTTTTGTATTTGAATGAAAAATTCTGTAAATAACTCTCAGATCAAATTATCTAACTGCAGTATTTATATCTCTAGCCTCCTTCTTGACTTTCTTTCCCTGAGATAACTCTTTCTCAGAGAGCAGTGTACTGAAGTCACCCAGTATAATTGTTGAGATTGTGATTTCTTTTTTCATGTTTTGGTGTGCTTGGTTGACATATTCAGCACATCTCTCATTTGAGGACTGTATGTTTAAATTGCTTAGTGGTTCTTTGTCTGCCATTCCCTTGAACATTATATAGTGCCCATCCTTATTTCTTTCTATGGTTTGTATTTTGAGCTCAATTTTATCAGAGATTAGCATCACAAACCCTGCTTTTTTTGAATTGCTATCTGCTGGTTATGCTGTTCTCCAGCCTTTGATTCTCAGTCTATTTTTGTTTGTAGTCTTGAGATGTGTCTTCTGTAAGCAGTAAATTGGTGGATTAGGTCGTTTAAGCCAGTCTTCTAGCATCAGTCTTTTAATGCCTGAGTTAAGTCCTTTGATATTCAGTGTTATTATCTCTATCTGTTGACTCTGTGATGTCATCTTATACCTTTGTGTTGGGTGTTTTTCTACCTCCCTTTCTTATCAGCATGTTATTCGTGTGTGTGTGTGTGTGTGTGTGTCCTTTACTTCTCTCTACCCTTAAGCCAGTGCTAGCTTGGCCCTCTGGGTGAGGTTGCCCTATGCGTCAGTCTCTTATTTGTGTGTGGTGAATACTGTTTTGCCCATACTGGGTTGGCAATGATCTTTTGTAGGTCTGGTTTCTTCTAACATATGCTTTGAGTTTTTCTTTGTCTGGGAAGACGCTTACATCTCCATTTATCTTGATAGATAATTTGGCTGGGTTGTGTATATATTGCTCTACTATTTTCTTCATATTGTCCGCTGATAGGTCTCAGAATATTGTTATTTGGGAACAATTCATATGTGATTGCTTATTTTTCCCTCGCTACTTTTATGATTTTCTGTTTTGCCTGAAAGTTGAATAGTTTATCTATTCAAGCTTTGGTGACTTTTTGAGATTCAGTCTCACTTTTTGGTATTCTTTCAGCTTCATGAATGGTTGCCTGATTTTCATTCATTAAGTTATGGAAATTTTCCTCCAAGAATTCTCTCACTATTGTTGTAGATGTTCATTTTTGTGTCTTCCTGTGGTAATCCACTTATTCTCATATTGTTCCCCTTCATCACGTCAGACATAGCCCTTAGATTTTTACATTTTTGTTCCCATTTGTTAAAGTCTGATTGACTGTCCTCTAGGTCACTGGTGTAGTTCTCTGCTTCATCCAGGCAATTCGTGAAGTCCATGAGTCTGCTACTGGTTTTTGTTGTCTTGTCCCTAAGTTCATATTTGCCTTTGGGGTACGTACATTATCTCCTCTATTATTTCATTGTTTTTCTGTATTGTTTCCCTCACACCCTGTATGACACCAAGCAACATTCTGAAAATTTCTGTGGCAGATGAACGTCTGCTTCTATGCAAGTCATTAGGTTCAGAGCATCTTCTGCCATTGTCTTTTGTTTCTTCCTTTTTTTTGCTGAAGTCATTGGGGCTGATTGCTATTCGCATTGTATTGTTTTAGAGGAGGGAGGTACCATTTTCCAGGGAGTCGAAGATCACTGGTTCTCTCTGGGACCCTTGTGGGAATGCTTCTTCAAAATGCCTACAGTTATTTCACTGTGGAATTGGCCTACCAATTTATTCTCCTGTGGCTTCACTCTTTCCCCAGTCAACCAGTATTCTGTTATTTGGAGGACACGTTGGATGGTCCTCTCAGGGGCTGCTGTTTGTGCTGGTGTGGACCCACGCGGCTGGTGCTGTACTGGGTGATCTCACAAGGGGCCATGATGGTGTGGCCCATGGAATGCTGGGGCACCACAGAGGGCATGCAAGGGTACCCTCTGCACGGGGAGTGCCACAGAAGGCTGGTGGGTTGCCGTCTTTGGTCTAGCACACTGAGAATAGTGGGGGAATTGCCGTGGTCAGGTAGATTGCTGCGGAGGTTGGACAGGGATTCCCTCAGTGGTGTGGAACATTGGTAAGTGTTGACCAAGCTACCTTAGTCTGTGTGTGCCACTAAAGCAGGAGGGAGAAAGTTTCCTCAGTCATGAGGAACCACAATGAACAGATAGAAGCGTCCCCAGCCACATATGCAGGAATTTGCTAGCAAGAAGTTGGGTGGCATATCCCCTGGTGGAGGGCAGGTGAGCTTTCTCAAGCCTTAGGCTATGAAGCACAGAATGGAGACCTCCCAGCTGCTGGAATGCAGGTGTGAATGCTCTAGGCTAAGAGGAGTGGTCTGGAGGTCAGCAGTGGCAGGTGAGAAAAGATGGAAGAAGCAAAGGTCTGGGGGTGTGAAGGGGATGGGTACTAAGTTCTCTGAAGCTTGGGGGGGGGGGGATAGAAAGAAAGGAAGGAAACAAAAATAGCAATATAGCTGATTTCCAATCCCTGACCATAGGGCTCTAAGGGTTTAATCCCTGCTCTGAGGCGGTAGTAAGTTGTTGCTGTGTTGGCTCCTTTGTTAGCTCCAAGGGATCCAGGGTATGACCGAGACAGTGGTGGGACTAAGGTTAAACCCCAGCTGCTAGGCCCTAGCAGGCCTCCACTATGATAAGCCAAAAAGCCCAAGTTCCTTCAAACCTTATGGATCTGTGTCTGCTTGTCTTTATGAGCCTCCTCCTGCCATCCAGCAGTGTTGGATTTCCCTCTCAGGAACTCTCCTGGGCTGATATCTGCAGAGTCCCTCTGGTATGTGTCACTAAGTTGCCATCTTCCCAGAAGTCCCCCATTGTTTTAATTACTTGCCTGCTGCTTCCATAAGTATTGATGGTGGATGCAAGTAAGACAAAATCCTGGAAAATTTCAACCTTTTCTCCATTTATTATGATTTTCAACCTGTTGGTCTTGTCCTGAGGATTTTTGTTTTCCTTACATTTAATTTTAATTCACGCTGAAGACTAAAATCCTTGATCTTACACAGCAAGTATTTCAAACCCTCCTCTCTTTCAGCGAACAAGTTTATGGCATCTGCATACTGCGGATTGTTAATACGCCTTCCTCTAATCCTGATGCCACATTCTGATTCATATAATCCAGCTTCTCTGATGATTTGTTCAGTATATATATTGAACAAGTATGATGAGACTATACAACCTTGAAGCACAGCTTTTCTGATTTTAAACCATGCAGTATTTCCTTTTTCCATTAGCACAACTGCCCCTTGATTTATGGACATGATTTTGTGTCCCAAGAAGAGCAAAATGAAGTATTCTGGAATTCTCACTCTTCTCAAACTGTTATTTACAGTTTATTATGGGCCACACAGTCAAATGCAAAATAGTGGTATTCATCTGATCTAAATTTTATGGTCTGAATATTTTAACGAATTGTTGAGAGAAGAGAGGAGCATCACAGGTAATATGCTACAGTCTTTGAAATATCTCTTGTTCAATGTGGCCTCATAGTGTATAAAAGAAAACTCATTGTGAAACATTGCTGCTCTTGCTAGGTTCTATCAACTCAATTCTGACCCATAGTGACCCTATGCACAACAGTCCAAAACATTGGCTGGTCCTGCACCATCCTCACCATGTGAGTCCATCTCAGTGAAGTCTCTCCTCCAATGCCTTGTCCAAAGAACATGGGATTATGTCTTGCCATCCTCCTTCTAAGGATTATTCTGGTTGTGCATCTTCCAAAATAGATTTGCTTGTTCTCTGGCAGTCTATTGAACCTTCATTATTCTTCAAGAATACTCTACGTCAAATCAATTTCTTATTCTGCAATTTCTTTCCATTGTCCAACTTTCACATATATATGAGACTATTGAAATACCATGACTTGGGTCAGTCATACTTTATTTCTAAAATTAGCACATTAAATAGAACTTGTACAGCAGATTTGCCCAGTGTGGTACATCATGCTATTTTCTTCACTGAGCACTGATTGGAGATACAAGTAAATTGACTACTGTCTTTTTACCACTGCTATTCATAGTTTTTTTTGTGGCTAACCCCTCAGGTTAGAGTATTTATTTGTTCTAATCTAGATGCCAGAAGATGAACTTCTCAGGTGGGTGGCATGCAAAATATATATGAACAACAGCAACTTCTTCAAATAGAGTAAACCATAATAGGCAAGGATTGAGTAAAGTTTTCAGGACCTTCATCTGCCCAAGACGAAAACTGCAAATACCAATAGTTGGGACATTGAATGTACAAAGCATAGGAATTTAGGAACATTGGAAGTCATAAAAAGTGAAATATAATATATAAAGATAAATATTGTAGGCATTAGAGAAATGAAATAGACTGAGAAAAACCATTTTGTGTCAGACAATTTTGGTTTGCGGTGCCAGAAAAGGCAAATTCAAGAGGAATGGCATTACAGTTATCAGCAAAAAGAGAATTTCAAGATCTAGCTTGAAATATACCATCTATAATATAATGGTATCTACATGCCTAAAATGACAACCAGGTAATAAACTATTATTCAAATTTATGTGCCAAACACGAAAGCCAACTTAAAGAACTTGATGAAGTATACCAACTTCTTTAATATTAGTCAAATATGCAGTCAAGATGCATTATTTATTGATGATTGATATGTAAAAATTGGAAGCAAACAGAAAGATTCATTAGTTGGTAAACACAGCCTTGCTGATGGACTCAAACCTGACAATCACATCATAGAATTTTGCAAGATTGACTACATGCTATTCAACAACATAAATGGTGACTCCATAAATGAAGTACACTGCAATCAAATTTACTGTGTGTCTGTTTAAAGACAATGATGGCACTAAATATCATTAGACAATGTGAGATAAGGTATTGACTTTGAACAGACCATCAATTGCTCATATGGAAGTTTGGGTTGAAAGTGAAGAAAATTAATACAAGTCCACAACATTCAAAACACAATATTGTGTATATCCTATCTGAATTTAGAGAAAATCTCAGAACAGTTACAATGAAAATAACATATGACCTGCTATATGATAATATCAAGAACACCATAAGTGAAGGGGAAAAAAGGTCATTTAAAAAACAAGAAAGAAAAGTTCAGAATGAATGCCAACATAGACCCTGGAATTTGCTTTTGAATGCCTAAAAGCTGAAGCAGGAGTGAAAAATAATAAAGTTGAAGAACTCAACAGAAAATTTTAAGGGGAAGCTGGAGAAGACCAAGTAAAGTAGTATAATGTCTTAAAGCTCTTCATATTATACCCTTGTGACGGTCCCATGTCTGAAAGTAAATCCAACACGTTTATGGTTATGGTCTATTCCACAAAGCTATCTCCATTTGCCTTGAGGTTGCTTAAAAGACTGTTGGGAAGGTCAGCTTTTTTGAGTCAGCAGATATTTTGACACTCTAGGAATACTAAAACAAAAGCCCTCCTCAGCAAACTCATCTGTAGCTATCAACGAATCACCAAACCAAAAAACCCCCATACTCAGTGCCATCAGGTTGACACTGACTCATGGTGACCCCATGGGGCAGGCTAAAACTGCCCACCTGAGTTTACAAGACTGTAACTGTTGATGGGACTAGAAAGCCCCGCCCACTTCCCTTGGAGCCACTGGTGGTTTCAAACTGGTGACCCTGTGTTTAGCAGCCCAATGCACAAGCACTATGCCATCCGGGCCCCACCCTGTTTAAATTTAGTTTGCTTGGAATAAGCCCATACATGTATGAACTAGAGTCCAAGGAGCAGTACAGTTTTACTCACTGGCATGTTAGAGTAACTTACTATCAATAAAAAGAGCAAACTCATAATTATTCTAATAGATACAGAAAAATATGTCTGATAAAGGTCAATGCGTAAGGGAAAATATTTAGGCAGAAATTTACTTAATATGATTACATTTTACTCTAAAACCAACAAAAATATTTTATTTTTACACAAGACTTAGTTACTTCCTCCATTGAAATACTTTTTAAAAGTCAACACAGCCCATTACTACTGTTATTGTTTAATGGAGTAAATGGTGTAGAGTACTGAAGTCTTCAAAAATACTATAGGACAGGGCAACAAAATAGGGGTATACAAATTTTATATGAATATATAAACGTTTTACATTAAAATAAAATAAAATTTTTATCTTAAATATTCAAAGCATTAATAAATTGGAATTTAGCTGAGATGTTTCCTAGAACACGATCAATGTATAAAAATAAATATTGTTAAAAAATTGTTTCTTTACATTGGCAATAATAAACTAAAATAATAGTAAATAGCCAATACCACGATATAAATTATGCCCACAGTAAATTAAGAAAAACCTAAGAATTAATAAAGAGTGTCCTAAAATACAAGGAGCCCTGGTGGTACAGTGAGTTAATTGTGTTGAACGGCGAACCTCATGGTTGGTGGTTCATAGGATTTCTTTGCAGGAAAGTGATGAGGCTGGCTGTTCCTACAGGGATCCCCAGTGTGTTAGTGGTTGTGAGCTGAGAGCTGCATGCTCGGAGCTTCAAAACCACCAGCAAGGCCACGGAGGAGCTTTTTACTCCTGATGACGCTTACAGTCCCGGGATCCTGCAAGAGGTCACTGTGGGTCAGTGCTGACTGGGTGGCAATGAGAGTGGGTCCCTTCCTACAAAGATTTATCGTCTTGGAAACCCAAAGGCCTACTTCTAGCTTCTTTGTACGTTTATCGAATCAGAATGTGCTCATTGACCATAGGCGTGGGTCAACCTAAGTATGTAGATTAATAAAATGTTATTCTAACTAATAACAGTTCAAACATTTTTTGATGGAAGACCACGCTGGTAAATGAGAGGGCCATCAAAATAAGATGAAAGCCCTCCTAGGTGGATTGACACGAATGGCAACAATTGTCAGGGACTATTCCGTTTTTGACATGGGTCCTTATTCATTGGAACAGACTCAAAGCCACCTGACAGCAAGGGTACCATTACTCATTTAACTTTAACAAGTAAAATTTAACTTGTTAAATCATTGGAATAAAATTCATCTCTACTGGGTGTTAATAGCTGTTAGGAATTCATACTCTTCATGGTCATTCTCAACAAAGTAAACATTTGTTCATTTCTGAGATATTATGAACCTATACAACTCCAAAGTTTCACTTTGGTTTAGATCCGGTCTTTGTTCTTGTCTTTTAAATTTTTCAATCTGCTTCCAAGCATTTTTCCTCAGTAGTCTAAAATGGAACACTGGAGGATAGTCTTTTAAAGTTCATAGAGGTGGTACCTCTCTAGTAGTTAAATATCTTTGTTCATAAAAATTTGGTACATGTAATTATTCTTTGGGGAGATTTCAAGAGGAAGTGAAATTAATAAAGTATAAGAGTAATAAAAATAGTTTAAAGCATTTGTATACAGTGCCATATTTCTTTGCCGTTTTTGCCAATCTGTACTTCTATTTGCACTAAATATCAAGACCCACATCAGCATAGTGTATTGATTTGTTTTCTTGGTCTGTGCTAATTTAACTGATGGAGGGTAGTTTCTTCTGTTTTCAGTTGGCTTCTGAATTTCTTTGCAAAAATGAACACAAATATACTTATGTGCTCAAGTAATTCGATATGCTTGAATTGGTTCCTTTTAGGATTCAGAAACAAATTAGTTTGTTGGACTTGAAAACTCTAAAGTAATTGTAGTAACTCTTAGACATCACATCAGACATCAAAACCTATATTAATTGTGACTTGTTTTCTTTCATTGCTTGTATCAGCATTAAAGGATTCCTCTAAGCTTTTGTCATTTTGTATTTGTGTGTTGCTTTCCTAACCATTCTTTCTTTTCTTAATAAGCCTTCTTAATTCTCTTATAACTTCAGAACAATCTTTCTCGTTTTTGCACATATTCTTAGAGTGAATGCTGTTCTCTCATTTTTGCCCCAATACGTATGTATACACACAGACAAAGATACACACTCATACCTTATTTTCTCGTAGGGAGTAAGCAAGATACTATACTTTCTCATGTAAAGAGTGTTCTTTTCTTTAACTCTGTACATTGTCAATAATCCTAGGACAAATGCTAAAGTGTTTCAGTTTAGGAAAACTAAGGGAACCAATGACTAATCTACAATAGTAGAAAAAGGTGCTTCACGTGTGGTGCTGCACAGGAAACCATGAGGAAGAACACTAACATCTACTCAGAAGATATTTTTTTTCAGACAGTACACATGGAGCATTTTATATCATCTTGCTATGGGCCTTAGTTACAACTGAATGACATAAAAATTGTCATCCTACTTTAATGATGAGTAAATAAGAAAATTTAAAAATATTACCTGATTTCCTAGGGTCACCAGATCTGAAAAACTCAGCTAATATTATGTATGAATTAAGGCTTCAGCTCTGCTTGGTCTGTCTCCAATAGTATGTTCTTTTTCTTTCTCCCAACTATATAACCAATGTGAGTATTTTTATGGGATGCCCATATTCATTATGCTATTAAGTTTTTTCTCCAATAGTCTCTTTAGTTGAACTTTATTTGCCTTCCATAACTAAATTCCTTTTAAATTTCCATTTCCTCTTGTAGGCATGCCTCTCTACCCTTTCATGGCCTAGGGAGCTTTCAAATATATCTCATTCAGAAAATTGTGACAGTTTCTAAATGAACAGATGTAGAAGCCTAAGTCATGCTTCTTTATAATAAAAACATATTTAAATGTACAAGTATTTAGGGTCTGTAAACTTAAAATGTCACTAAAATTACTTACATTATTAAAGTTCATTTTAATTTAAATCATGTATTAAAATGACAGTGATTCATAAGTATAATAATAACATGATATTTCTATAATCTAATTAAAACAGGTCACATCGTGCTTTCGCTTGAATCTGTTCTGTTCTCAAGGCGATGATGAGTGTTGCCTGTGAAGAGGTGTAGGACAAGGATGAGTCAGGGGGTAGCAGGGTGGGCAATGCATCTTTGAAAACTTTGTCTCTTTTCTAGAAGTACGTTTAACTTTTATGTGCTCCCTGCTTTTAAACTGGGTCTAGACAGATTAGCATGACATTTTGATGGGGGATTGCATAAAATGTGCTAAATTTACCATGAGAGCAAGAAGTTCTCCCCTTTCAACACACTCCTCCATTCCGCAGCACAAAGACCTTACTTAATTTAATCATTTAACTTATTTCTACAGAGCATTATTAAAAAGGGAGACATTTTTTATTTTGCTTGAAAAGTTCATCTTTTTTCCACATCCCCACAGTGAGCACTTCTGGTGATGTCTTTTCTTGAAAGTTTATGTTTTGGCTAAGTTCAGTTACATTTCATGATGTTAGCTTCAGTTACGTTTTATTGATTATATTCAATAGAGAAGAGGAATAATGAAAATCACTGCTTCTCCAATATTGAATCCAATGTTCAATACCATGGAAATAAGCAAGTAAACAAAAACCTAGACAGGCTTCTTTAATTCTATTGTTGTTGTTTTTTTCTTACATTTCTTTAATTTAGTTAAATTTGGTTTAATTTGGTTAAATCTTCTTCTTTCCTTCAGAAGTCAATTTTTGGGGGGCATCACTGCCTCTGGTGGTTGTGGGAGCTACCCAGTGCCGCTCCTGAGAGCCGCCGCTGGATTCGAACCGCCAAGCCCGCGGGCCGCAGTCCCGCACTCAACCACTTACGCCATTGGGGCTCAGCCCTCAGAAGTCAATTTTAAAGAAAAATTTAAATGATTGTTTTTCTGAATATATGACAGTGCATAATAATGGAACTTATAGTTTGTAATTTTATTCCTTTAGTATTTGGACAAAAAAGTAAGCCATTCAATTGGCATTGGTCATATTATCTATAAATACGTAGGTTAATAAATAAATAAAAAATAAAGCAGAAATAGGAAAACAATAATTATTTGATAAAGTAAGTAATTTGATTCAATCATATTTAAATACAGATAGATATAAGATAGTTACATTTTATAAAAATTATTATTTTCTCTGATGCAAAATGTCACTTGAAATCAGGCAAGCATTACCAACCTTAATTTGACGGTTTTAATACCCAGAGTTACTCACATCTAAAAATGTGCTTTCCTCCTTGAAACCTGTACCATAGTAACACACTTAGGATCAGCCTTTATTATAAAACATGAATTTAATTCTAATTGAATTTTTTGTCGATATACATATATTAACAATACACACATACATACATACACACATATATATCATAGGTTAAGTAACTGCACTCAACTGCTAATTTAAATGTTGGCATTTTGAACACATCCATAGATACCATGGAAGAATAGTCTTGGTAGTAAGATTACCTCTGCTTTTAGAGTTACAGCCAAGAAAACCCTAGGAAGTAATTCTGCTCTGAATCATGTGGTGTTGCCATGACTCAGAATTGACGTCATCACAATTAGCTACAACTATGTATATAAAGAACCTTGACTGCTGCTTCCAAGAGCATTTAATGCTAGTGAAGATCCAGTATTAAATTTTCCGTCTGGATCCAATGATCACTATTCTAAAGTCCATTTGGTGAGCTACACGGGTTTTTACTGGAAGAAATAAAACCAAAACCATACCAAATCAAACCAAAAGTAAAACACGTTGACCCCAAATCTATTATGATTCATAGTGAATGAACTGCTCCAAAAGTTTAACGTCGAAAGATTATTGTATTAGAGAAGAAAGCAATAAAACAGGGAAGAGTGCATAGAAAATCTCATAGTTTTAGATAATTAATTTTTTAAAAAATGTTTTTAAATTTTATTGGGGGCTCTTACAGCTACTACAACATTCAGTACATCATTTGTATCAAGCACATTTCCACATACATTTTCCACATACATTTCCCAACATTTTCCACTTGAGCCCTTGGTACAAGCTCCTCTTTAAAAAAAAAAACAAAAAAAACCCTCCCCTTTCCCCTCTCCCCCTCTTTTTAAATATGGGTGATTACTTTTAAAAACTCCTTCCAAATATGAGGCTTAGCCTTATCATTCTTTTGGGGGGGGGGGGGAGCATCACTGCTCTCCGGTGGTGGGAGTAGGAGGCCCAGCCCCACTGCTGGAATTGAACCTCCGTCCCAGTGGGCCGCAGTCCTGCGCACAACCACTATGCCACCGGGGCTCAGCCCTAGCCTATCATTCTTAATAGATTTTAGAGTATAAGAAAATATTAAGTAGATTCATGAAGAAAAAATACTCCATTAAATTGTGTAATGATAATCACTAGGTTTTGTAAAATGTGAGCACACCTTTGTATTTCCATTTTAATCAGAAAAAAAGAAGTATAATTATTTTGTTTGAACAATTTGAACATTTGAGCAAGTATAGCTGTGATCATCCACAGAATCTTACGTGTAAGTAATTTTTTGGAGGAGGCATCACTGCCCTCTCGTGGTTGTGGGAGCTACCCAGCCTTGCTCCTGGAGAGCCGCTGCTGGATTTGAACTGCCAAACCCATGGCCTGCAGTCCCACACACCACCAGGGCTCAGCCACATGTAAGTAATATTTTTATTGCAAAAAAATTTTTATTAATTTTCCCTATGATTTATCAGATTTTTGTACTGATGTAATACATCTTTTCCAAAACAAATTATTGTAAAACAACAAAATATTACATCCATTATACATCATGTGTTGTAGAAATTACTGAGATAAATTTCCATACATTTCTTTCCTACAGAGAAGGTATTTTCATTGAAATTATTCTTGGAAAATTGTGATTTGGAACTGAGGAAGTATAAGAATGTCAGGCATTGCATTTAACATTTTTATAGGTTGATTCTGAAATGTTTAAATACCTCAGTTGTTTTCAATGTTGACAAATAAATTGCTTAAGTGTTGGTTCTTTAGCATTTCATTTCTGTGTTTAGGCTTATGTAGATTCTCCATTATATATATATATATCATATATATATATATATATCATATATATATATATATATCATGCCATCCACATTTAAAGCAGGGTTACCACTTGTGTTAGCTTGGGTAGGCTAGAGAAGCAAAGAAAAAGGTTTATATACAAGAGCAATTGAGCATTGAGAAAACATCCCAGCCCAGAACAAGTCCATAAGTCCAATATTGGCTCATATTTCCAGGATCAGTCTATAAAGTCCTCTTCAGACTCACCAAACATGCAATAATGCCAAATACAAGATGACCACAAGCTAGATGGGGTGCCTTTGGATCCAGTGACAGTGTATACATCTCATGCTGGAAAGGGTCGCCAAGTGGCTCCTCCAGCTTCAGAGGTCTGGTTGCATCTGTGTGACTTCTCCGGCTCAGGGCACTAGGGTAGCTCCATGTGGCTTTTCCTCAGGGATGTCTCACAGGAAGTAAACCTTGTCAGTAGCGAGTCCTCAAGGGAGGGTTGTCAATAGAAAGTCTTCAAGGAAGTGAACTGAGAGAAATTGTGTCTCCTGTCTCCAGAAAGGAACTGCCACCTATCTTAGAATACTCAGAAGCCCATGGCCACACAGAAGTCTCACTGGCTGTCTCCAGATTGACAGACTAGATTCCACTCCTACCCTCTTAATCCTCAAATTGACACCAGATTAGGTGATTGCCACATGACCTTCTAAATTTTGATAATTTTTATCTATTCAAGGTTTGAGTTGGAATATTGAAAGATTCTAAGGGCAAAAACATTGAATGATACAAGAAGTATCAAAATAAGATGGATAGAATATACGGGGAGACTGTATTTAAATAAAATAATGGACATTCCATCATTTCAGAAGTTAGCACATGAGCGAGATCAATGGTGCTGAAGAAAGAAGTTCAAGCTGCACTAAAAGCATTGGCCCAAAACAGGGCTTCAAAAATTTATTGAATAGCAATTGAAAAGTTTCAACAGGCTGAGGAAGAACTGGAAGCACTTACTCTTCTATAGTAGAAAACATGAAAGAAGCCAGGAGGGCACTTTTACTCTGTCCTACAGCATTGCTGAATTGCCATCAACCTGATGGCAGTGAATTTGACTTTTATTTTTAATTAGTATCTATTCTTTTTTTCATTTTTATTATTTATGATGAGAAATTTGTCCTTCTTATTATGGTTGTCCAATTTCAGTCACCAAAAACTATTAATAATATTCTCTTTTTAACCTCTGGATGTCAGTAGATACTCTAGTGATGTGAAATTTTAACTTTGATATTGGGGATTTGGGATTCCATAATGTGTTCTTTTTCTTAAACTTTAATGCATATTTCATAATTGTTTGTTTTTTTTTGGGGGGGGGGCATCACTGCCCTCAGGTGGTGGGAGTAGGAGGCCCAGCCTTTGCTCCGTGGAGCAGGAATTGAACCTCCATCCCAGTAGGTCGCAGTCCCTCGCACAACCACTATGCCACCAGGGCTCAGCCATGTTTCATAATTGTTGTAATCATTTTAGAAAATTAAATTTTGGCTTGTTAATATTTTTTATTGAATATATGTATCTTAATTTCAAAAAATCTTGGTTGAGATGAGTCAGTTGGTATCCTTTCTTTTCCTTATACTTCCTGTATGTTAAATCCTTCTTTGCATCTTTGATTTCTTCCTCTAGTATCATAGGTTCTAGTATACTACCATCTAATATACTACAACTTGGAAGGACAGAGTGGCAACCAATTTCTTCAGTACAGTGACTCTAGACCTTTCCTTTTTTGTTTCCAATAATCAGTAATTATCAGTACATTTTGATTACATCCTTGATCAATTTCAGACTAGAGAATTTAGTAGAATACTTCAATTTCAACATTATTTTTAATGGTTGGTTTATAGGTATTGATAATTTTAAAAGTTTATAAAAAATTTATAATGGCTGAGTAATAGTGATATTAACAAGTATTCTTTGCTGGTATATGGCTATTATGCTATCATAGCATTGTGTTTCAATATAGATCTTGAAATATTCAGTTTAACATTGAATATGATGGTGCTCCTTTTCAATTTGTCATTCTTGGCATAGTAAATCATATGATTGTCTTATGTCAGTTCACTAATGCCTAGTTTATAGATTTGATGTGTTTCATTTCACACTATGGAATCCAATTTTTCTTCATATATTCTGCACTCCAATCATCAATGGATCCTTGCAGCTATTGCTTCTCATTTGAGTCCTGTCTTACAAAGAAGTGAAGGTTTGTAAATCTAGACCTCAACCATGCCATTAAGGTCCAAGTTATTCAATCAATCATATTGTGGTATCTTCTGACGTTGTATCAGATAATGTTCTACTTCTAATCAAGGTTTTCAGTCATAGATCCCTCAGAACTTCCCATTGTTCCTTTCTAATCTGTCCTTCATTAAGGAGCTCTGCTGAAATCGGTCCACATTGGGTGATGATATTTGCATATGAAATGTCAATGCCATAGCAACATAAAAACATGCAAGTCACCACAGTATGACATACAGACAGAAAAAATGGTAGTTTGATCATATAGAAAATCTATTCTAGCTTCAGATTTCACTCTTACTGCCATCTGGAAGATGCTAACTCATAGAAACCCTATAAATATAGTGGATTCATGTTGAACTACAAATGTCAAGGTCAGCGGTTCAAAACCACCAGCTGTGTGGAGGGAGGAAGATAGGGATCTCTACTCCCTTAAGGAGTTACAGTCTTGGTAACCCACAGGGATGTCCTATCCTGTCCTATAGGCTCACTAAGCATAGGCATTTACTCAGTAGGGATCTATTCTCATTGAAGGCCCTATATTCTAGCTCTATATTTTTCTTCATTTTTCTATCACAATAGAGTTTCTTTACCAGCTATCAAGAATTGTCAAGGATCTGTGTTATTGTTCTACTTGCAAACTAACACTATAACCTGCTACAATCACATGGATGTATTTAGAAAATATGAGATCCATCAGCCAGAAATGAAGATTTTATTACTCGCATCAGAGCAAGCAGTATGTGTCCAATCACCATACTCAGGTCCCTTTGTTTCCCAAATCACCTGGAGATGATGGGAAGAGCCTTCAGGTGATTCGGAAAACTCAAGTTTAGAAAACCTCAGACTTTATTAGGCAAATTTATTAAGCAAATCCACATGACCTTTGTTTGATCCAGTGAGGTGTGCTATTTTTATTTTGTTGGACTTAAATATTTGCTGTGGGAAAAGCTGTGCCTATATTCCAAAATTAGTTGTGATAGATGCATCTTTGATTAGGTAGTCCAGACAAAGAGCAGGAAGCACTTTGCTTCCAACATATTTAGCAACATGAAGTTCTAGGTTAATTTTTTCCCCACGTGGCCTAACAGGTGTCAGTTGCCTAGGAATCACTTTGACTCAGTAAAATGCCATGCATGGAAAAAAAGAACTTCTCCATGGGGTTTTCAAGACTATCTCCTTCTAGGAGATCACCAGGCTTGGCTTCTAAAGTCTCCCTGAGTGGGTTGGAATCAACTAGCAATTAATGTCCTAATGTTGTGATGAATGATGTCGTGTTAATGCATAATTGTTTGTCAATTCATGAATTCCTATATTTTAACTAAGGATTTCTAGACCCTTGGCACACTGAAGTGCTCAGTTGCTAAGAGAAAGATTGTAAGTAGGGATCATTTCAAGACTCCATGAGAGAGAGATTTAATGATCTGTTTTCATAATAATTGCAGTGAAGAAAATCCTATGAGGTAATCCTACTTTGTGTTACAAGGGGACACAGAGTTGGAATTGACTTCCAAAACAATGAATAAGAATCCAGTGGAACAAATCTCTAGTGCTGGAACTGCTAGTCAATCACGCAGATAATGCATTGAAAATGATCACATAAAAGAAGACTTTCAATTGCATTTTGATTCAGAAAATGCAAATTGGTGTTACATCAGCCCAAAGCTACCAAGAAATCTTGCCTTTTCCCAGGGAATGCTTTATGTAAACCATTCCATTGATATCAAGTAAGTAAAGCAGCTTTTCTATTATCAGTCCCCTTTGTTAAATTATTAGGATAACAATTAATATATAATTTAAGAATTTTCCCTAAATTATATTCACATGCACGTTTTTATTATAATTCATTTTCCAGTATATTCATTTTCAAGTGTTGCCTCTGTTCTGATTACCTGCTATGTGTTTCATTTTAGTAAATATTTAAACATTATTCTTATATAATGCAAATATTTTTATAGTTTTTAAATAGATGCTTCATTTGCAATGAATGGAGTGGGTTGGTTAAGAATGTTGAAGTGCAGAGACTGTAGTTTCAAACTCTTAAATAATTGACTAAATTAAAGGCTAGTTAAAGCAAGATCTAAGGTATTGTCATTATGATGTGATCTTAAGCAAACAGTGTACATTGATATATAAATATCTACTATAATCAAAAGAATCTATTAGGAATCTATTTCTGGAAATTAAATAATGTTGCCACATTCCCTAAATTAGAGGCAGGGAAACTTTTTTCCACCAAAGATCATTTGGATATGTATAACATCATCCATGAATCATACAAATTATCAACTTAAAAATTAGCTTGGGGGCTGAGCCCCGGTGGTGTAGTGGTTATGCGCGGGACTGCGGCCCACTGGGACGGAAGTTCAATTCCAGCAGTGGGGCTGGGCCTCCTACTCCCACCACCAGAGAGCAATGATGCCCCCCCCCCAAAAAAAAATTAGCTTGCTATATGTGGTCAAACATTTAATTAAAACCTGCTGATGTGACCGTTGGAGTTGCTTCTCTTCGTTAAGATATATGATCACTAGTATTTATGGTTTCACAGACTTTATACAACCAAAGGCCAGATATTCCCCAATTCTGCAGTGTATATATTGATTTATCAAGAGAAAAACAAATTTTGAAAATCTTCAGTTAAGTAGCAGTTCTCAACCTGTGGGTCATAACTCTTTTGGAGGTCAAATGCCCCATTCACAGGGGTCACTTGATTTGTAACTAGCAAAATTATTGTTATAAAATAGCAATGAAAATAATTTTATGATTTGTGGTTACCACAACATGAAGAAGGGTCACAGCATTAGGAAGGTTGATAACCACTCGGTTAAAGTGTTATTGTTAATGAAACACTTATTGCCTGATTTCTCTCATCTTCCACATTCCTTAAATTCTTAGAATTAAAGGAAGGAAAAACATTGAATGCCATACAAAATGACAAAGATTCATGATCTCCCTTAAATGCAATAACACAATAAGGCAAATGTATAGGGATGAAAGTTGTGTCAGGGTCACCTGGGTCTGGAGTAAGTAGAAAAACCCTTATTGTTTAAGAAGCAGTAACTTTCTGTTGATGATGAAGGAAAATTTGGCAACCATAATGGGTCAGGGCTACACATATAATTATATATAATTGGTATAACTAAGTTGTACATATGAAGACTATTTAATTAATAGATGTGTCATATATGGTTTTGCAGCCATTAAAAACAGAAGTATCTGAATTAGCAAGTGAATTAACTATGACTTAAAAATAGTCATTTTATTTTCCTGCACACAGTTGCTATATGCTACATGTGATAAAGAAATATTACTTTGTTTAAGATTTCAAGCAAATATGAGTAAAAAAAAGTTGGTCCATTAGTAAGGGAACTTGGTTCCAGAAGGTTGCTGTCTCTTTATCAAAGAAATGCAGCTAGAGGCTTATACAATCCTGATCCAAATCATTACTTGTCAAGATAACGAAGCTAAACCTCGTAACTATTTACTTAATTTACAAGGCCAAGAAAAATAAACCAAACCTTATATTTCATTTAACTTCAGCATGTCTCTTGTGTAGTGCTTTATTCACACATCACTGTTTTTATTTTATAGTGACTAAAGAGAGAGTGGAAGAAAGCATTTGCTTAATTGACATTAAAAAACAATAAAGAGCAGAAGTTCCCCTTTTTTACTTTTCTTTAAATTTTTTAATAAAACATTTTATTGGGGGCTTGTACAACTCTTATCACAATCCATGGTGTCCAGCACATTTGTACATTTTTTGCCATCATCATTTTCAAAACATTTTCTTTCTACTTGGATCCTTGGAATCAGTTCATTTTTTCCCCCTCTCCTCCCTTCTGTTCCCCACCCCACCCCCATTGGAACCCTGAAAAGAACACAACACTTCAGATTAAGAGTGACCATCTGCTGTTGAAGTTATTCAATATTTATCAATTAGAAGCAATTAAAAATCTACTACTGTCAAGTCAGTTCCAACTCACAGCCATCGTCAATAGACTTTCCAAATTTTTCTGAAGTTTTACCAGAGCAGAAAGCCCAGCGTCTCTCCCTTGAAGCAGCTGGTGTGTTTGAATCCCATACCTTTCAGCAGAACTCCAGGCCTTATCTGATAGTGCCATCAGTGCTCTTTATTAATAGAAATAACCTATACCCAAATAGTTCATATAGTAAATACTCCAGCATTCAATTCGATATCAATGAAAGGTAAACAGCTGTGGAATTGAATGGTGTTGAACAACTAAATACAAAAAGTTTATCTTGATCTTAGAGGGACTTATATTGATCTGGAAGAACTTCTACTGATAAATTAAAATTTACATGTAGATGTATAGACGACAGAGATACAAATGATACTGTCTACCATAGAATCAGTTCCTACTCACGGCCACTCTTTGAAGCATTTATGATGTTTTCTAAATCTTTCAAGAAGTATGCAGCCTCATTGCCCTACCTCGGAGTGGTTAGTGGGTTTGAACCACTGACCTTGCAGCTAGCAGTCCAGTCCAGTAGCCAAGCTTGTAGACCTTCATGGGAGTTGATATTCTCATCTTTCTCTGGGAGTAGATAGTGTCATCTTTCTCTGGGAGTAGATAGTGTCATCTTTCTCTGGGAGTAGATAGTCTCATCTTTCTCTGCAGGAGATGCCCGTTAGTTCGAATAACTGATCCTCCAGTTAGCACTGCAAAGCTTACCTAACAGCACCACCAGAATTCCTTCCTGGTATAGAAAAATATTATAATGAAGACTTCTGAAAGTTCTGGCTTACGGTGAATCATTCCACTCACTTCTCTAGGATCTTAAGTGACCCCAACATATAGTTCTTAGAAAATAGCCGAATAAATCTGAAATCTGATATTTATTATTTGTTTTTATTTGTAAATAAATTACTAGAGAGATACAATTCTTTAGCAAAGCAAAGTAATTTTCTTGAGGAAAAGAAAATTTACAAGGGAGTCCAGGTGTAGAAGAAGTGAGTGACCAGAAGTTTACTTTAATTTAAACAATCTAATACAATTACAAATGTTTCTTTATAGCTATTTTATTCATTCTGAACCAGACATCAACAATAACGAAAACAACCGATTGCCATTCATTCCCATGTACTATTTTTAAGACTGGAACTCCAGAGATGCAAATACTCTCGTCATTTTCCTGTGAACCTGATAGTGGGTGTGTCGCTACCACCATGTCATGAGCAGTCCAGTGCTTACCTGAGAGTACATGCTGGGAAGCATCAATCTTATTTATTATATACTACAATAGGGAAGTCAGAGTTAAACTTTCTGTTGTTTTGCTTTCCTTAGAGAATCAGTCAGGAACTTACAGGAAAGCCACCAACTTTAATCTATTTTGCAGGCTTGACCTACACACACTTTCCTTGTCTTCTCGGTTATCTCAGGTTGAAAAGTGCTTTCGTTAGCTGTTACTGTGGCACCTGATGTTCTCAGTGACTTATCACCGAGACAAGTGTCAGACTTGCTTCCAATTCAAAGTCAAAAACTCAACCAAAGTATAAAAATGAAGAAACATAACGAGCAAAGCTTTCGGCCATAGAGAAATAATACCCAGTCAGAGTGACTGCCTAAGTCAAAGTAGGTCTATGCTCCTGAAGGTTTGTAAGACTTACAGGAGCTCCCCTGGAGCAGCTGTATGATTTGAATTCTTGCCTTGACGCTAACTGATCAGCACTTAAACCATGGTGCCACCAAGGCTCCTCCAACCAATTTATAGACATTTTAAATGAAGCAGTCTCGATAGCATAGTTATTAAGAATGCTTTTTTTCATTGTAAAAAAACAATGAAAACAATTTTCATGTTTCTGATTGCAAAAGAATACATTTTCCAGAGGTCTTCTTAGGAAGCCTAAAATGCACTACTGTTTTAAATCCAGGCAGACCTTTTTTGTCTTATGTCTATTCCACAATAAATTAACATCTCTCTACATGTGAAGCTGTTCCAAATGAAACGCAGCCGCCTATAAGACAATAAAACCCTGTCCTCAAGATAGCAATCATTTATTAATATACTCAATAAATATTTACCATCTATCATGTGTTTGGTCCCGTTCTTGACACTGCAATTTCAGCTAGGATCAAATAAGAATAAAGTTTACTCTTTTTTTGGAGAATAATATAGAAGAAAACCAGTAAGTAAAAAAATATTTACTATAAAGACTAGTAATTTTAATTTATTTTCTCTTGATATCCTATATGACTTTAAATAGAATAAGGTGTGAAAACATTTCCAGTGAATATATTTATATATGATGATGGGGAAACAGATCAATGTGCATATACTTATAGGGTTAGTATTAGGACAGCAGATGGGCATTGGACCTCGAAACAAGTACGTCCTCAGTGCAAGAACATTTTGTTCTATTTAATTGGCATTCCATGATGCCAGACATGATAACTGAAGACAAATATGTGCATAAGTAAAGGTGGTGAAGAAAGCTGATGGTGCCTGGCTATCAAAAGATTTAGCCTCTGGGGTCTTAAAGGCTTGAAAGCAAACATATGGCCATCTAGCTCAAAAGCAACAAAGTCCATATGGAAGAAGCATACCAGCTTGTGGGACCACGAGATGTGGAAGGAATTCAGTATCAGGCATCAAAAAATGAAAATTATATCATTAAAATGAGGGGATGTATAGATTGGGGACCCAAAGCCCATCAATAGGTGAAGCGACATCCCCTTACAGAGCAGTTGCAGGGAGGAGATGAGCCAGGCAAGGTACAGTGTGGTAACAATGAAATATGCAACTTGCCTATAGTTCTCAAGTGCTTCCTCCCACTCACTATCACAAAATCCCAATTCTACCTGACAAGTCCAGCTAGACCAGAGGATGTACACTGGAGTCAGAAACATGAGGAATTTAAGATAGAACCCTTCAGGACCAGTGGTGGGAGTGGTGATAGCGGGAGGTTAGAGGGATGGTGGAACAGAAAGGGGGAACCAATTTCTAGGATCTACATATAATCTCCTCTCTAGGGTACAGACAACAGGGAAGTGAGTGAAGGGACACATTGAACAATGAACAATATGAAAAAGTAATAACAATTTGTAAATTATTAAGGGTTCATGGGAGAATGGGGTGTGGAGGGAGGGAAAATATGGGGAGCTGGTATTGGGGGCGTAAGTGTAGGGAGGATGTTTTGACAGTGATGATGACAACAAGTGGGTAAATGTGGCCTGCATACTATTAATATATGTATTAATCATGATGGGAGTTGTGTGAGCCCCCAATAAAATGATTTATAAAAAACGGGGGGGGGGGGGAGGATAGGAGCTTACACCAAGGGCTCAAGTAGAAAATATTTGGAAATGAAGATGGCAACATGTGTACAAATATGCTTGATACAAATGATGCATGGAATGTTATAAGAGCTGTAAAAGCATCAATAAAATTATTAAGAAAAAAATTAGCCTAACTTTTAAATGTTATTTTTTTATTATAATAAATCATTTTAATGGGGCTTACACAACTTTTATCACAATTCATACAGCCATCCATTGTATCGAGCACATTTGTATATTGGTTGCCATATTTTCAAAATATTTTCTTTCTACTTGAGCCTTTGGTATCAGTTCCTCATTTTCCCTCCATCCCACCCTCCCTCCCTCATGAACCCTTGGTAATTTATAAATTATTATTATTTTTTCATGTTTTACACTGAGTGACGTCTCCTTTTACCCACTTTTCTGTTGTCCATCCCCCTGGAAAGTGGTTATAGATAGATCCATGTGATCGGTTCCTCCTTTCTCCTCCCCACCTTCGTTGTATCCCCTTCCCTTCCTGGTATGGCTACTCTAAATACTGGTTCTGAGGGCTTTATCTGTCCTGGATTCCTTGTGTTTTCAGTTCTTATTTGTTCCTGTAAACATGCCCTGGTCAAGCCATATTTGTAATTTACTTAATTTTAAGACCTCAAAGACAAATGATGCCTCTATATAGATCAATAATATTTTGACTATTTAATGCAGAGTAATGTAACAGGTTTGTGTGTGTGTGTGTGTGTGTGTGTAGGGAAATTGATTCTTTCTGCATGGGGAAAATATAATTGAATTGGAATCATGATAGTATTGAGCGGAGGAAGCAATGAAGAACTAGAGGATGTCTTCTTGGTACTATACCAATTTGTCTATACCCCCGACCGACTTGTCTCCTCCCTGCAACCCTTCTGTAAGGGGATGTCCAATTGCCTGCAGATGGGCACTGGGTCTCTACTCCCCCTCATTCACAATGATATGATATTTTATTCTCGGTCTTTGATGCCTGAAAATTGATTCCAAAGAAATCTCATGATCACACAGGCTGGTGTTTTTCTTCCATGTAAACCTTGTTGCTTCTCTCAGCTAGATGGTTGCTGGTTTGTCTTCAAGTCTTTAAGATCCCAGATACTATAGTTGGGCACCATCAGCTTCCTTCACCACATATGCTTATGTATACATTTTGCCTTCAGCAACTGTGTTGGGAAGGTTAATATCTTGGAATGCAAGATTATTAGAACAAAGTGTTCTTGCATTGAAGGAGTAGAGGCCCAATGCATTTGCCTTTTGAAACAAACAAAACACCTCACAAGTCATTCTATGAAGTCTTTCTATGTGGGTCACCTTCTTCCAAAGAGTTCTCTCTCTTATTGATAATTCTGTCTTATGATTAAATTCACTTTTTTTATCTGTTCATTTAATCAGTCTTGGCCTTAGGCTTCCTGTTTTCAATCCCTTCTCTTTTGCTACAATAAAAAGCAAGCAAAACAATCATAAATTACTCACACTTTAATAAATGAGGTCAAGGTACAGTATCTGGGTTAGATGACAAAGGAAGCATAGTTCAGGCACAAACATTGATATGGAAATTTACTTAATTTTAAGACCTCAAAGACAAATGATGCATCTACATAAATCAATAATATTCTGACTATTTAATGCAGAGTAAATGTAACAGGTTTGTGTGTGTGTTTGTGTGTGTAGGGAAATTGATTCTTTCTGCATGGGGCAAATATAATTAAGCACTTGGCTTCTATACTGATATTTAACATTTCAAGGATGCACAGAAGCATTTCAGAAAACAGTCTTGGCAATATATTTGAAGGTCATATCCTTAAAAATCCTATAGAACAGTTCAAGTCTGCACACAAAGGATCATAATGTGTAAGAATCAACTTAATGACAACTCATAACAACAGATATAGAGAAACACATATGTGGTAGTTATGTACCTATGTCAGTTTCATGATTAGGAGTCTAGGAGTGGAGTCTAACCTGTCAATCTGGAGATAGCCAATGAGGACCCATAAGGCCTCTGTGTGGGCATCACTTTCTCCTGAGACTTCTGGGAAATCTCACGGTATTTCCGAATTGGAGAAGAGAGACTTGACTGAGATGACAAACTCCTGACAAGACAAGATGACAGCATGCTGATTGATCCTGATTCCTGGAGAATGGAGAAACTGGAGGAGAAGCCACTTTGGCTTGTCCTGATGGAACCAGACCTCTGGGCCCAGAGAAGCCACAGAGAAACTCCTGCCAGTACTGAGATGCTTCTACTGCCAATGGACACCGCTAATGGACCCTGAGGCCTGGAAACAAGGAGCCATGGGGAGACCCCTGCCAGCACGGATGCCTCTACGCCAGTTATATACACAAGAGTCCACACCCACTGGCCTGTGACTTCATGAGTCAGAAGGAAATTTTAAGACTGGTATTGAACATATTGGCTAATATCAGATTTATGACTTTGGACTGCACTGGGCTGGGATGCTTTCTCAATGTTCCATTCCTCTTGTATTTAAACCACCCCCTTATATCCATATGCGTGTCTATGAATTTCTTTCTCTAGTCTATGCAGACTAACACAACATATGAAATTTAAAAACTTGTGTGTGGCAGAAACCTATTAGAGGAAGAAAATTTACCAAAATGAGTCATAGAACAGTGAAACAACTCCCACTGTCAAAGGTGGAAGACTTGTAAAACTGAGAAAAATAAGGCAGTTTCATTGAGTTTCAGCTCTCATACCTTTCACTATACACATATGTAAACCTATAACTTGTCTAGTTTTACTTGTTTCTTTTTGTTTTATGGTAGGGGAAATCTTTATTATTGTTGTAAGTGCCCTCAAGTCAACGCTTACTCATAGCTACCATGTATAGAACAGAATGAAACAAAGTCCAGTCCTGTGCCACCCTCACAACTGCTGCTATAGATGAATCCATTGTTCAAGCCACTATGCCATTCCATCTCACTGAGGATCCTCTCCTTTCACTGACCCTCACTGGTCACTCTGGTGAAATGTCCAAAGTCATAAGAAGTTTAGCCACCCATGTTTCTAAGGAGTGCTCCAGCTGTGCTTCACCCAAGACATATTCTTTTGGGAGTTCATATGAATGTTTAATTACTTGAATTCGTTAAGTTCCTACATAACTCTGATGACTTTGGAATTCTTCCCTGTCTCCTCAATGTATATCTCTTGGCAAATAGAGCCAATAAACAAGCTTATATGCATGGTTCGTGCCATCTTGTCCTCATTGCTTCAGAAAAGTTTATCCAGGGTCAGAAACCCTTCTCTGGGGAGACCTGGTTAGAGGTGTAGCCAAGTTAGGGAGCTGCTAACTTGTTATGTACCCTCAAGTCAATTCCAATTCACAGTGATCCTATGCAAAACAGAACAAAGCACCACCATGTCTAGTACTATCCTCACTATTGTTCTTATGTTTGAGCCAATTATTGCACTCACTCTCACTCTATTTAATCAAGGAATGCCCTTCTTCTTGTTCACGGTCTCTTCACTTTACCAAGCATGATGTCCCTTTTCAAGGGATGGTGTCTCCTGACAATATGACCAAAGTAGGTGATGAGAAATCTTAGCATCCTTGCCTCTAAGAAGCATTCCTGCTATACTTCTTGCAAGATGGAATTGTTTGTTCTTTTGGCAGTCCATGGTATGTTCAGTATTCTCCATCAGCACCATAATCAAAATGTGTTGATTTTTCTTAAGTCTCCCTTATTCATTGACCAACTTGCACATAAGGCCATTGAAAATTCCATAGCTTTCTTAAGGTGCATCTTCATCTGCCAAGTGACATACTTGTTCCTTAGCACTTTAAAAAGGTTGTATACAGCAGATTTTTCCAGTGCATACATTGGTTGCTTTCTCAGCTGCTTTCAGGAGCATTGGCTGTGAATCCATGTAAAATGAAATACTTGATGATATAAATCTTTTCTTCATTTATCATAATGTTGTTTATTGGTCTGACTGTGAGTAATTTTATTGTCTCTATTGAGTTCTAAACTAGGTTGAAGGTTGTATGCTTTGATCTTCAACATTCATATTTAATGTCCTCTTTCTTTTACGTAAGCAAAATGATATCATCCTGGTGCTACATTTTCTATTTAGTACAACTCCTCAAATGATTTGCTCAGCCTACAAATTTAATAAGGTCATGATTTCTATCTTCCCTGACTTTAAACTATGAAGTGTCCCCTTGTTCTCTAGAATAATTGCCTCCTCCTGTGAGGTACAGGTTCCTCGTGAGCACAATTGAGTGGTCTGGGAATCTCTTTCTCCACAATGTTATCCATGAGCTATTATGACTCACACAGCTAAATGCCTTTGCCTAGTCAATAGAACCATAATATATGTGGGGTATTCTGGAGTCCTTGGGGCATACTGGTTTCATGAGACCACTAATTACAAGGTCAACTGTTCCAAGCCACCAGCTGCTACTCAGGAAAAAGTCAAACTTTCTACCCCCCACCCCAGGGAATCCCAGTCTAGGCAACTCATAGGGGTCGTTCCACATTGCCCTATCATATAGAGAGATGGAACAGAGAGAAGCGAGGGAAAGACCTCCTAAGAGAGTTGTAATTTGTTAAGAGCTATTATAACACTAAATATAGCAACAGTCCAAGAAATTCAGCTATAAAACCAATGGCCCCAAAGCAACTCTGAAGCAGTTTGAGGTGACTGACAGTGGTTAAGAAGAGCCTGCCCTCTGGTCATTCCCATTCATGTGCCAGTCTTTGATAGATTCAGCTTCTTAACAGCATGCATTAGCTAGAGCACTGTGTGCACTTGCTGTCAAGTAAGTGTATTTTGTCTTACAAAAACATGTACAAAAGAAAGAAGTCACTCTTGTGGTGCTGAAAGACCCTTGTCCTTAGGAACCTGAAAGAAGACATATGTGGCCAATAGAATCTAAAGAATCTGACCTTCACTGAAGAAGGGAAATTGCCTACAATCTACCAGATCCTGGCTTCAGAATACACCAAGCTGTACTCTGTTACTTTTCTTCTATGCTGCTTTAATTTGTGACTTCTGAGTGCCAACTGCAATGAAATCTTTTAATCCAAAAGAAAAGTAGAGCATGACTTTGAGAGGGATGTTTTCTTTTCTTTAACTGGTGAAATAAAAAAGATTGAAATGTGAAGGCAAGTCATGCTTCTAACTCTTGGGATGCCATTTGAGACTGGAGCTGCTATTACTACTGGCTTACAGGGCTCTAGCACTGTACTTTGAAGCACCCTGGTGGCACAATGATGTAAGCATTAGGCAGTTAAATGAAATCTCAGTGATTTCAGCCCATCAGATTACAAGGCAGTACACTCTTCTAAAGTTTTACAGCATTGGAACTCCTCTGGGGTGGTGCTGCTCAATCCTCTTGGTTTGCTGAGTTCAAATCAGCTTGAAGATAATGGGTTCAGTATTTTGTTTTGGACTATTGTACTAAACAAAGCTATTTAAAGGCAGGCTTTAAATGAGTCCTTCTAATCTGTACTTTGGTTTTTAATCAATCTTTGTGTTACACTTTCTCTTTAAATATATACCAAAGGAAATATCTATAATACATAAGGAATCAAAAAAAATTAGCCTCAATAAATTACTAACATCACACAACTTAACAACAAACCTTAATTAATACTTCAAAAACAGTCCTTTTCTTCTAGCTGCCGAGAGAGAAAGAATATGATATTATCAATTTATTGTAGTCAACTGGTAAGTCTCCTCTTAAAAAACACTTGATCAATATGGATTCCTCTATTGACCACTAAAACCTCTTTGGACCTTTATCAGAATTTTGATTTTCCTGGGAATGCATTTTGATTATTCACTTAGTATTTGCTGTAAGAGTTGTAGTCAAGAAAAATTGAAGATGCTGATCTTTAAATGCATTTTCTGACTGGAAATCCTCCCGCACTAGAAGATAGCAAACACAGAATAATTATGCATACCAGAAATGCCTAACTATATATAAATAAATATATATCAGTACATATAACTCCCCCCCCCAAAAAAAAAAAAGTCTATCGAATGAAGTTTACATCTTAGGGTTTGTGAATGTGTTTGAGGCTGAGTAGGGGCTCATTGTCTAAAGGAATTAAAGCAATAGGCAATTAGGAAGGTGGTGTGCTAGAGAATGCATGGAGTAAAAGCCTCCATGGAACTGAACTTCTAAAGAATTTTCCATTGGAAGACCTAGTAGCATATGGAGGACAGAGCATCCCAGGCCAGACAATAGCCCTGAATCAGGATGATAACTCAATATGATAAAAGCAACAAAAGAAGACCAGCATGGCTCGAGTTTGGGGCACTGTCTCCTCCTTGCTCAGTGATGTGTGGGCGTCTGCCAGAATCAAATGTCAGATGGACAGGGGCAGTGCATACTGGAAGAGTTGGAACATAATTACTTTCTCAAGTATAGGCCCAGTGGCAAGTCGCGGATGTCTGAGTGTCTTTTATCTGAGTGCATCAGCTTGCTCTGAAGTGGGGCTGCATTTCTCCACCTCTGCTGAACTTTCTAGCTGCAGAACGGGTTTTTCCTCTGGAAACATCACCTTCATTATTACTGCACTGTGAGTAGGTGGCAGTGTCATTATGTCAGCCTTTATAAAAGGAAAAATATCACCCAAAGGCACATAGTGCAGGGTCTGGGAAATTTCATCTTTAGCCAGAAGGCAGGAAGGAGGCAAGGAGCCGGGGTATTTGTCCTGACTAAATTCAGATAAGACCTCAAGAATAGGATTCTCAGCTCTTCCCTTCCAGTGTGCCGCAGGCCTGTGGGAGTCACAAAGCACCTGGTTCCTTCTCAATGGCAGACAAGAGCACTGACAAAACCAATCTGGGTTTAGAAATGAAAGACTATGGGACTCACTTTCCAGGGGCAGATAATCTGCCATTTGCACTGCATAGGAAAAAGAAAGCAAGGAAGGAGGTGGGAATCCCTTTTAGTGTGAATGAAAAGGGTAGTGTTATAGAAACATCTTCTAAAATGGCTTCATTTTTCTGTTGCCCAAATTTGTGAGACAGAAAACAAGATGGATATAGAACTAGAGGCAATTTTTTTTTAACTTCGAAAATGTTTCCACTAATCAGTGCTTCATGTATTTGGCGTACCAGAAGAACAAAAAAGAAGGTGGAGAGACAGTGGGGTAAAAAAAGATGGCAAGAATCTACATATCACTTCCTCCCTTGGGTGATGGGCACTGAAGAAGTGGGTGGAGGGAGACATCGGATGGTGTAACATATGACAAAATAATAATAATTTATAAATTATCAAAGGTTTAGGGGGAGAGGTGAGTGGGGAGGGAGGAGGGGAATGAGAAGTGGATTCCAGGGGCTCAAGTAAAAAGCAAGTGTTTTGAGAATGATGAGGGAAACAAATGTACAAAAGTCCTTGACACAATGGATGTATGTGTGGATTCTGATGAGTTGTATGAGCCCCCAGTAAAATGATTTGAGAGAGAGAGAGAGAAAGAGAGCTGTAAGAACCCCCAATAAAATGATCTTTTTAAAAATGAAGAAAATGCTCTAAAACTCATTATGGTGATGATTGTACAACTCTTCTAGATGTGATTGATCCATTAAATTGTAAGATATGTGACTTATATGCCAATGAGGTGATTAGGGGAAATTTTTAAAAAAAATAAAGCATACAGAGTTTGAAAAAAAAATTCACATAGAAAAATGTTTATTCTTTCCTCTTCCAAGTATTTTTTTCCACTCTGTGTTATTTGCTGTTCATGTTAGAACCAAACAGTTTGAAAAGAATCACATCTCATTTGGTGAAACCTATCAGAGGAGTCATTTGATGAGTTTGTCACCAAAGGCTGCTTTCTCCTTTGTAGCATTTCCAATAAGGGAATCGTACAGGCAGCAAATGATTGCGACTCAGGGCCAGAGCACAAAGGCTGGGGTTTTTGAAAAGCAGGGAAGAGATTTTTCCCAGATCTCTCTTCTGCAGCATGGTTTCTGAGGGTCCAATTTGAGTACACTGGAGAGGAACTTACTGTTCGTGTAATGGATTTGTTTGAAAAGTACAAGACCTCTTTCCCTTAGGCAATCATCTTACATCCTTTTTTTTATGCTTCTTCCTTCAGAGACCCCTCAACCTGATGAATCGGTTACTAAACTCATAAAAGGAACTATCGGCTGAGCCCTGGTGGCATAGTGATTGTGTGTGGGACTGTGGCCCACAGGGTTGATGGTTCAAATCCAGCAGCAGCTCTCCAGGAGCAAGGCTGGGCCTCCTACTCCCACCAGGGCAGTGACGCCACAAAAAAAAATTCTTAAAAAAAAAAGTGGAACTATCCATTCATTTCCAGGGTAATTGTTTCTTATCCAACATAAAACTTACAAATGCTAAGAGGCATATACACCTCACAGTAATTATTCAGGATTCCTATTCTCATGGGTTGTCATGTACTTTATAATTGATTTTTGTTAATTATGAGAATTTTTAAAAAATGGAACAAAGGCAAAATAACCTGGCTTAAAATGTAATAAATAGCAAAAGTGTGAAACCTTAAGCCTTAAGGCTGAGGACTTTTCAATATTTAAGAGTGTGGTCATGTGCTTATGTTAATTTCATGATTGAGATGTAGGGGTGGAGTCTAACCTGTTAATCTGGAGATAACCATAGAGTAGTCAATGAGGCCTCTGTGTCGGCATGGCTTTCTCCTGAGACTTCTGGGAAATCTCGCGGTATTTCCCTCATGGAGAAGAAGGTCATCTTCCCAATTGTTGAAAGTCAGTCTTTGAGACGAGGAACTATGGACAAGACAAGATGGCAGCGTCCAAGAAGCCGGAGGAGAAACCACACGGCCTTACCCTAATGCAACCAGACCACTGAACCTGGAGAAGCCATGGGGAGACCCCTGCCAGTGCTGAGTTGCTTCTACCACCACTGGATGCTGTTGATGGACCCTGAGCCCTGGAAGCGAGGAGTCATGGTGAGACCCCTGCCAGCGCCAGGATTCTGCACCCACCGACCTGTGACTTTATGAGTTGAAAGGAGACTTTATAGACTGGGATCAGGCATATATGACTTTGAACTGGACTGGGTTGGGATGCCTTCTCAATGTCCCCTCCCTCTTGTATATAAACCTTTCCCTTATATCCATATATGTGCCTATAGATTTGTTTCTCTAGTCTACCTGGACTAACACAAGGAGAATGGCAAGTGGTTAGACATTTGTAACACTGAGAATTAGATTAACATTTAGTTTCTGGCAATAAAGGACATATAAGAATGGCATTGTGGTGTGTGGGTGGGTGGGGGGTATCTGACCTCCTCAATGCTCAAAATGGGAAGGAATATAAACTCAGCATCATGGCAAGTCTCCTCCTCCCACATTCTTTACGGACAGCAGCAATCCCTCCCACAGCAAATGACTTCTCTGCTGAATTCTACAATCCATTCCATTGGTCATGTAGAACTCCCACATAATATGCATGCTTCTGAGGTTGATTACAGCATTTAGCAGGTTATAATTGGGGATCAGCAGTGCACAGGATCCAGTTTATTGGTTAGGATAGCATTTTCTCAATCCTACTTCCTGGTACAGGTCTCTCTGTTTTTGGTCTCTCAACCACATGGTTGCTTGGCCTCTGCCCTGCTCACACAAGACTATACATCTCCTTTAACACTGCTGGCACAGGCTAAAAGGGTTCCTTCCTTCACCCAAAGTCTTCATTCAGAGCACTCAGCTCTTGCTCCCTGTGTAAGTAAACTAATCCCCTTCATTAAGCGCCTGGAGGCTCCCACTCAGCTTGATTCAGTCCATGGACTGATGGTACCCTGCTTTTGTTCGTGTACTTGGTGCTTTGGCCTCTGCCAGCGTCACTTATCAGGAGCCACAGCTCTCTGTGCCCTGGATAGAGGGGGCTTAGGGTACAAGCTTCAATGTATCTCACCTCCCACCGGGGCTTTTAGTTTTCCTGCCTCCTTCTTCCCTAACCCTCTGAGTTCTGTTCAGAGGGAAATGCTGCCCTTTTCATGGTCATTGGTGGGTTATTCTCACACAGAATGTATTCCATTTCAGGCAGAGAGGGTAGCCAAGGAGTATAGTCTTGGGGATCCAAACAGTCTCCACCTGACCTGTAAGCTTACTTTCTTTTATGATCATGAGTTGCGTTCCACACTTTCTCCCACTCTATCCAGGAAGATCTAATGAAATGATTTCCAGTGAAGTTGGGTGTGGTAACCGGGCAACCCTCTCTGCTGGTCTCCGAGGATGGAGGTTGCTCCTTGCAAATTCCATTGGCTGTTCTCAGGACACGAGGAGTAAGGCAAGTGGCCAGAGAAAGGGTGCTTGCTCACTCACGCAGGATGGCGTCACACAGGGTACTGCCTGCCGTTCTGATAAGCCAGAGATCACTGACTTTGTCATTTGGAGGCGGTGTCACAGGAGTGCCAACCACCAGAACACAGTTCTGATCTCAGAGCAGAGGCTGGTGGGGAGGGAGGCGGTCCTCCTCTGGTCCCCAGGAAGATGTGGGCCACGAAAGAGGTCCTAACTGTTCTCGATGTCAGTCACAAGGTGTGAGTGTTTATGATACTATGAAATAAGTGGTGCCGAATATGGCCAGGCCACATCCTGCCAGCTGACAATCCACCTCGCTTGTGTCTCCTATCTTGCTGCTTTTATTAACCTTCTTTTCCTAATTGGTATTCAATTCACTTCTCTAACTTTTCCACTGTAGCTCAGGCTTCCAAGATGATCATAAGTGGTAGTTTGCTTTGGTTTCTTTAAAGAGGGCTTTTGCAATCTGCTTGCCCAGCCCATCACCTATCCAGAAGCCTCGTCTCTGTTTATATATGCATAACTTACATTAAATTAGAGTTCCTTCTTCTCCATGATGATCTCGTATTAACTAATTGCATCTGCAAAGATGCTATTGCCAAATAATTTACTCACTATTTGTGCTAGAATTGGAATATATATGACAAAACTCAATCTATAATATTGACCAATGCCAATTATTGTCAACTCACCAACTTCAAGACAGTTTAACATGGGAAAATGAAATTATAGTTGAGATTATGCTAATTAGGTTATTAGGAAATTAAATGAGGTGGGAACTTTCTGGAAAAATGTAATTCTCTGATTTAAAATTCAACTGTCTATATATCCTCTCATCATAATGGACCTAGTCTAGTGTACATTAACCCCTTAATAAATATTTTAAATCATGTCATTATTATTGGAGTCTAACTCATATAAAAAAGAAATCATAAGAAAAATCACTTAGTAAACCTGAAAGCAACTAGTTATTATTAAAATAATCATAATTCCATAATATTATTAGTGATGAAAAATATTTCAGATTCTATGAAAATAAAGTGAGTGTTTAGAAATACACAAAAATACAAAAGAACGATTCTGATTTGAAAGCTTAATAAGAGTTTATACTTCAGCCTTTTTCATGTTCAGCATATTCTGTCTTTTTATCAGTTATAAATTACCATTTCTGCCATTCTGTATAAATTACCATTCTGTAAGGCAGAGATGCTCATATTTTGCAAATATAAATAAGCAAAGAAATTACAAGATGATAAGAAAGATAAATATTCACATTATTTCACATATGAAATATATATATTTACTATATAATATTAAACTTTTAAAAGAAGGATCTTAACTATATCCAAAATTTGTCCATCACAATAGTATGCTATTGTCAGAGTTCTAAAATATCATTCATTTTTTTCATTAATCATGCATTAGTCAAGGAGGATGTGTTGTTGTAGATGTCAGAGAGTGCCTCTGCATTATAAATTTAATAATTAATGAAACACACACTTCAACTAAAGTTTAGTGAACAGAAAAAACTGACAAAATTCACTTAATTACAAAACACTGCAATAAACTTATAACTGATATGTAGTTGGCATTTTATTATGAGAAAGCATAAAAAAACTAACTCCCCGCAAATAATGTTGGAATTGGGAATTGTCAGTGTTATAGGACAAAAGTATTCTCTATTCTACAGTGAAAGAAAGGCAGAATAGTTAGAGGAGGAGGCAAGGACAATGCAAAGCAATGCATGATTCTTAACACTATCACAAATGCTAAAATACAGTCATTTTCAATCAGTTCACTTTTCAGAGTCAGAGTTACCATTGAGAATTTAAATCATTTCCATTAGGTTATAAGCTATTAGGATAAGAATCGCCTTTAGTTTGTTTGCCACATTGTCTTAACATCTAAGAGATTTTCCCAACCCACATAATGTCATCAATGAATATTTTTAATAGAAAATATTTAATGGAAATAAACAATGAGGATCTTGTCACTTTTAATAATATTTCAAATAGCATTGGCAGATATAATGTCTGTCCTTCTTTGGATTATTCTTTAGCATAGAGACACAGCAGTAAGATTAATTAACATAAATACTTATATATTGGATTGGCTTTTCACAGAAACTTTTAGCAAAACCACCAAATGAGGCAGTCAAGGCTAAGAAAATCTGCATCTGACATTACCCATGAAAGAACTACCTCCACAGAACCGACATGTAGTTAACCGAGAAGTTAGTTTTTTGTGCTTTCTCATAATAAAATGCCAACTACATATCAACTACCTATCAAATTTATTTTGATATAGAATCTTTGGGGAAAATACCTGCAACCATTCTTTCATATTATCAACAACTGTTTATTTTGGGTCACGATGCATTTGATTAGGTTTGAGCAAGAACCAATGAGGAAGAAATTCAAGCTGCACTGCACGTATTAGTCAAAACAAGGCTCCAGGAGTTGATGGGATACCAATTGAATTGTTTCAACAAGCTGGTTAATTACCTACTTGTCTATGCCAAGAAATTTGGAAGAAACCTACTTGGCTAACTGACTGGAAGAGATCTATATTTGTACTCATTCTAAAGAAAGGTGATCCAACAGAATGCTAAAATTATAGAACAATATCATCGATATCATACGAGTGGAAAGTTTGCCAAAGAACACCCAACAATAGGTGCAGCAATTCATTGACAAGTGACAGAAGTATGGCCAGATTTAGAGGAAGAGAATGGATCAAAGGGTAGCAATGCTGATGTCAGGTGGATGTTGCATAGAATACCAGAAAGATGTTTACTTATATTGTATTAACTATGTAAGTGTATTTGACTGCATGGGTAATAATAAACTATGGAAATAACAAACTTTGAGAAGAATGGAAATTCCAGAACACTTTGGAATTCTGTTTCTTTGGAATATGTACAAGGATGGATCAAAAAAGCAGTTTGGGGAACAGAACAAGGGAATATTATAGGCTTAAAATAAGGAAAGATGTTTGTTGGAGTTGTATCTTATCATATTATTCAATTTTTATGTTGAGCAAATCATCAGAGAACATGGATTATATCAAAAGGAAGATGGCATTAGGATTGAATGAAGACTTATTAGTATCCAGTGATAAGTAAATGACACACCTTTGCTTGCTGACACTTGCTAAGGAAGAACAAGGATTGCAGTCATAAGTATGATTTATAATGCAAAGAAGACCCAAATGCTCACAATTGAAGGATAGGTAAAATCATGATAAATGGAGATAAGATCAAAGTTGTCTGGAATGCTTTTGTCTTGCTAACATCCACAATCAATGCTCGTGGAAGCAGCTGTGAAGAGCTCCAAAGAAGAGTTGCCCCAGGTAAATCAGCTGCCCCAGACCTGTTCAGAGTATTGAAAAGCAATGATATTACTTTGAAAACTACAGTGCATGTAGTCCTAAATCATGTTTTTTCAATTGTCTCATATTCTTATGAAAAATTGAGAACTGTGTCACGGATATTGAAAAATAATTGACATATTTGAATTGTGGTGATTGAGAAGAATATTGAAAGAACCTTAAACTACTAAAAGAACAAACAAATGTACATTGGGAAAAGTATGGCTCCTTAGAGGCAAGGTTGGTGGGACTTTGTCTTAAATTCTTGGACATACTTTCAGAAGAAAACTGTCCCTTGCGGAAGACATCATGCTTGGTAAAGTAGACTGGTAGCAAAATAAAGGAAGGTCCTCAATAAGATGGATGCACATATTGTTGCAATAATAAGCTCAAGCCTGAGAACAATTGTGAGAACAGCAAGGAATTGGGGTCATTCTTCTTTCTTCTTCCGGTCTAGGTCTATCAACTTGATGCCACCTAACAACCACATGTGTTTGATGCAACTTACTTGAAGTAAATACATATACATATTCTGGAAGTCTTCCTCATCTTTATTAACAATGCTAAAAATACTTTTAGTGAAAACTATTTTGACATATATGGGATTACTCCTAAAATGATACGTTTGGTACATGGATTGAAAGCTTCAGCCTACATTTTATTTTTATTATCTCTAAGATTTAGGGTTAATTAACTGGATATTTACGATTATTCTTGATTTCATAGCCTCACTTTACATGTTTTAGAAAGTAGAACTCTTTTATTGGAAATAGAATGCCTAGAACTTGAATCAAGGCAGGGCCAAAAATGAGTTAGCACTCACTCCAATGGTGCTGAGATTCCAAGAGATATTAACTTGAAATGACACCAAGGATATGACAATATCAATGTATATTTCTGGTCCTTATAGACCCCTTTCCAAGTAGACAATAGAAAGTAAACTTATAAAATTAGACCTTATACAAGGTTATAGAATTAATCACCATTCATTTAAAAATGACAAGTACTGAGGAACTCATGTGCAAAATGACATCTTGAAATTTACAGTTGTAAAGTAGAAGGCAAGGTGTCATTGAATGGCAATTTAAATGACAATGCAAGCTAATCTCAGATCTTCCTCAAAGGCAGTGCCAAAGAAAGGTTCAGAGAGAAAAAAAAACATAGCCTTGAAAGTTACACTGTGTCATAGGAGGTTTCTGTGAGTGGATAGCAATTCGTTGTCAATATATATATTTAGGGAAGTAGATGGCTACACGTTTTCCCACAAAAGAGTTGATGGATTTAAATCACTGATCTTTTTGCTAGCAGCAGCTAAGTCTTTTAGCTTTGACTTCTCAGGGCTTATTCAAGGAGATATTAAGAGGAGATTAATTCTAGTATAAAACACAACCACAGTAAGAAAAAAAAGCACAAGGCTTGAATTTTTATCTGTTTGTAAGGATTGGATATGGGTGAAATGGTTTGTAGGTGTCACATAAATTTCCTGGGAATTATAAATTGTAGATAGAAGGAAAACAATCCATCTCTAAATTAAGTTGGCTTTTTTTTTTTTTTGGCACCAAAATCAAATCAAACTCCAGGGAAGCAAGAAACAGGATATTTTTCACTATGTTTTGAAGAGTTTATACAGAATCTATTATTTGTAACTTTAAGTGCAGGTAGAGAAAAATCTTCACGATTCTCTTAAGAGCTATGGCATATTAGAAGTCTTCTAAAAGTACACTGTCCTTCAGAAACTTCAGAACTGCTGGGTCTATGAAGTATCCAAGGTCACATTTTTCTCCCTGCTCTGTACCTTCTTCTGAATAAGAAGAGAAGTTTGATTCACATTATATGTTAACCTTCACTATTCTGAGAGAGAATGTATAATTTTAAAGAAAATATATTTTTTAAACTCATTCATTCATGTAGAATAATAATAAATCAGACTGTACTCTGACTTGCCAAGTAATGTTTGGGAAACATGATGTCTTTCCTGAAGGAGAAGTGTATGACCCAGACTTGGGACATTGGTCACACTTACCTTTGATTAAGAATGTAGGTAACAGCTACTAGTTGTAGCTACTTTTGTTAGGTGCCTTTGACTCACAGAAATCCCATGTCAAACACAACAAATACTATCTAGTCTTTTACAGCCTCTTGATTGTTGCAATTTTGAATCTATCGTTTCAGCCACTGTATCAATCCTCACAGTGTCTTTGAGCATTTCAATGAGCATCGACAATATTTTGGGTACATCTTGTGCATGCTATATTATTAGTGAATAATATGGATATAATATTTTATGACAAAAGGAAGTTAGCTCTGTATTGTGCTATCCGAGACCCTAAAAAGGGCTATCTTCTTCTCCATGTTCTAATTTCAAGTATTATGTCTGGGAAGATAAAAACATATGGGGCAAGCATTGATTATGTTAATCTTTTAGTATAGTAACAATTGCAATAGCAATAGTAAAGAGTGCCTACTATGTGCTAAGATTATTTTGAATCCATCTCATATGACGCAACACAAATTCTACAAGGTAGGAATGATTACAGGGAAATGCCAACTCTGAGAATGTACCTCACAGTAAGGCTGTAGAACAGATTAGAATGATGCCATTAAGTTTCTAACTCTGCACATCTTTGTGGATGCACACTGTTTCTTCAGTGAGTGGTTGATTGGCTGAGCTTCTGATTATCAGCCCAATGCAGAACACACTGTCTCAGTAGATAGGGCTTCTTTGTTACGGTGAAAGTAGAGTTGAAATAGGCCTAAGTGACTTGCCAGACAACAGGAGGGTTGATCAATATCAGGGACAAGATTAAGGCCTAAGCGTCTTACAGTAGACATGATGTTTTCCCATTTGGCCAGATGGCCTCTGTGCCCATTAGTAATTCTAAAATAGCTGGAAAAAATGTGAAAAATCTGGAAATCTTCCTTAGTCTCTTGATTTGTATGTTTTGTCTTTATTTTTGCTTTCCACCTTTTCCAATCAAATAATATTATTCCTACTATGTATTTTGAGACAACTGGATGAAGTCTAGGATTAATCACAGTAAAACAATAAGCTAATCCAAGGTCCCAATTAAGACCTCTTTCTGGCAGAGTGTGAAAAATGGATCGCTCCCTCCTGACATCCTGGAAGGAATCCTCTGAAGGTCTCCATATGGCATAGAGAGGAACTTTCAAGGACTCATCTGAAAGTCATCATATGTTCACAAGACTTCCCACCCACTGACCTGTGATCCTCCTGTGTTCGACATCATTGCATGTATTTCTTGAGTCTGAAGAGGACTCTATAGTTAGGTATCAGACAAGTGGACTAATATTGGACTTATGGATTCATCTGGACCAGACTGGGTTGTTTTCTCCATATCCAATTCCTCTTGTACATAAACCTTTCTTATTCACATATAAGTCTCTGTGTATTTCTTTCTCTAGCCTATCCAAACTGACACAGTCCCATATGTTTGATAACAGTCTATAACATCTCCTTTTGACACACAAAGTCACAGGTCAGTGGGTGCCGTCCCAGCACTGGCAGGGGTCTCCACATGGTTCCTTGCTTCCAGGGTTCAGGGTCCATCAACAGCATCCAGTGGTGATAGAAGCAACTCAGAGCTGGCAGTCTCCATGTGACTTCGCCAGCTTCAGAGGTCTGGTTGCATTTTGGTAAGGTGGTGTGGCTTCTCCTCTGGCTCCTTCAGTTCCTCGGGCACTGCCATCTTGTCTTGTCCATAATTCATCATCTCTGAGAATAACTCCCAACAACTGGGAAGATAGCTTCTCATCTCCATGAGGGAAATATCGTGAGATTTCCCAGAAGTCTCAAGAGAAAGCCATGCCCACACGGGGATCTCACTGGCTACTCAATGGCTATCTCCAGATTACAGATTACAGGCTGACTCTACCCCTACATCTCAATCATGAAATTAACATAAGCACATGACTGACACAATGAGTCATTTTGTAAGTCCACAAATGGTGGTTTGGGCAGAATCATTGCGTGCAGGGAAGGCAAATCCATATCTAGAATAGGTGTCTATTCCAGTCAGAAGAAAACGCTGCCCTCTTCATGATGGAAATGGTCACCAAGTTGCCACCAAGTTGCTGGTTGATCTCCTTGAGAAATGATTCCGTATCTTGGATTTGATGTCGGTTTCTGCTGCTGGCCAATAGAGCACTCACCAGTGGCTGTGGCCAAGTGAGCCTTGGTGAGTGGAAGTTCATGTTGCTGTGCCCAAGCATAACCTCCATCCCTGCCGCCATGTCCCTTTGTTCATGTGCCCACTGGGCGATAACAGGAGTGACAGAGGAAGGAAGAGGGCAAGTCTCCACAGTGTGTATCATCTTATCCACTTGATTATTAACGTCTTCTTCATAGGTAACCCTTTGGTGAGCATTCACATGAGACACGATTCCCTTTACTTTTTTTGGTCCATTCAGAGAGATCCATCCACATACCTCTTCCCCACACCTCTTTATCACAAATTTTCCAATCATGTTCCTTCCAAGTCACTGACCATCCAGCCAAGCCATTAGCCACAGCCCATGAATCAGTATATAGTCTCACATCTGGCTATTTTTCCTTGCAGGCAAACTGAACAGCCAGGTGCACTGCTCGGAGTTCTCCCTATTGGGAGGATTTTCCTTCACCACTATCTTATAGGGAAATGCCAGAAGGGAGCTATAGTGCTGCTGCTATTCACACACGAGTGGTACCTGCATATCGTGCAGAGCCATCTGTGAACCAAGCATGACGTTTCTGTTCTTAAATTAAATTATCATAAAGAATTCCCCAGGAGGCCATAGGTGCAGAGTAGGAGAGAGAAAGTAATGTGACTTGAGTGGGGACTATGGGCATTTGGGCACTTCTTCATGCAGCTTACTTGTACTGTAAGGTTCTGCTCTGGCTCGATCTTGTATGAACCACTTCCATTTAACAGAGGAGTATTGCTGCACATGTCCAACTTTATCACTCTGTCGGTCAGACAATACCCAGTTCATGATGCATAGTTCAGGCCCCTTGGTGACTTGGTGGCCGACAGTGAGGTGTTCAGTCTCCACCAAACGGGGGGGGGGGGGTACTTGTCTGTAGAGGATGGCAGGACTTTACTCTAAAATCCCAATGGTCTACGCTGTGATTCACCAATAGGGGTCTGCCAAAGACCCAAAGACTCCACCTTGCATCTTTATCAACAACTGACACCTTTAGCATCACTGAATGAACTGGATCATATGGTCCCAGTGGCCTTTCGTGTCACTTGATAAATAGGTCAAAGTAGAACACCCAAGTGAGGGATATGTTGCCTCCAAAATCCGAAGAGGCCCACTAGGCATTGTGCCTCTTGTTTCCTTGTTGGGGGAGCCAGATACAATAGCTTGTTCTGCACTTTAGTGGGAACATCTCGACATGCTCCACACCACTGGACCCCTAGAAATTTTACCGAGGTGGAAGCTGCTTGAATCTTTGTTGGGTTAATTTACCAACCTCTTGTACTCAGATGCTGTACTAACCAATCTAAAGTCTTTGATACATTCTCCTTAGTGGATCCAATCAGCATAATGTCATCAAATGTCATAATGTCATAATGTCATCAGTGTTTGATGGTGGCACTGATCTCTGCAATCCCTCCAGCAATGCGGTACTGCTTTTGGCTTACTATTTTCCTAGGCAATAGAAATTCTAATGGTGACCATTTGCCCTTTCCCACTACAATAGCCCTTATTCCACATTTCAGGGATTCAATATGGGTGTTCTGCCAGTTACTAAGTATGTCTATTTCAATGATGCATTCTGGAACTGGGGGAATAACCACAGGATGGGTTCAGGGACCCACCAAACCAACATTGAGGTGTATTTGAACTAAAACTCCATTGATAACTTGACCTTCATAAGCCCCACCCCCACCCCTGACAGGCTGGCCTTCAAAACACTTTCAGTCTCCTGGAATTAGTGTCAGTTCAGAGCCAGTGTCCAATAATCCCTGAAAAGTTCAATTATTTCTTTCCCCCCCAATTAATAGTCACTCTTGTGAAAGGCCGCTGGTCCCTTTGGGGAAGGCCAGAAGACAGACTAACAACATAAACCTCCGGTGATGTAGCAGGGTCCTTCTTCCAAGAAACCTGGCCTTTCCCTCATTCAAGTGGTTGTGGGTCTATAAACTGGCTCAGGTCTGGGAATTGGTTGAGTGATCATGACTGCCTATCCTGCTATTTACCTGATCCAGCATTTTTCTGCATGTATAGGTCACATAAATATTTAGTAGGTTTCCCATGTATTTCACCCTTAGTGACCCCGTGACTAAGTAGCCAATGCCATAAATCCACAGAGGCAGGCTGCTTTGATTACTACAAAAGCCTTGTTGTCTATTATAACCATGACCACCCTGTCTCTGTTGATTCAGTGCTGACACTTGCCTTCTGTCACCATGAAGTCCAATCAGCCCCATCGTGGGAAAATGTCAGAGTTCACTTAGGGCAGTTGCCAGAGTTAATCCTAGTGCACACAAAATAGCAATTATCGGAGTCTTTACGGATGTTGGGGCTCACTTCACAAACTTGTTCCTTATGGTTGTGGTGAAGGGTATGTCCTCAGGACACCCCCCTTTGGGGTCTATGGGAGTATCCTGATAGATCCATTCCAACATATCAATTTCCCTAAGCTTTTGGATGCCTTCTTCTACAGTGTACCAAGGTAGGTCAGGCACCTCATGTTGGTCTAACCTAGACCATCTGGCAGTCTGTACTTCAGTGAACCAGCCAAATAAGGAGTTGGATCCTCTCTTAGCCTCTCTTGCTGACCCAGGGACTGCATCATGACGGTGCTTCGGGAGTAGACAGTATTTCCTTCTCTTCTATAGAGGGCTGCTATGTTCACAACCAACTCGGTATGTAACAGCAACCTGCTGTGGCTTTAGATTTGTTGGTTTTAGATTTTTTTTCTCTCTGCTAACTCAGTATAGTCAGTTTGCTTCTCTGGTTGGATAGATTTATTGTCAAATGAATGAACTTGATTTCCTAATGGCTAATTTTTTTTCTTTCTCAATATCTTCTTACAGTTTAAAAAGAGACTCTCAGTGGCTGTCGAACATTTGCAAATGACATAAATAAAAGTTGATGAGTTACTATAACCTAAGACTGTCAGATATGTAAATTGAATAGTTAAATTTTTTGTACAGTGACAGAGAACTCAGTTAAATATTGGCTTGTCCTATTACTAAGCTTCATAATTAGTACTATACTTCAAACTGTCCCCTGAGTTTCAGACAGAAAGTTTTATTTTTCGTTTTATGTCAGATTTAATATTTTCATCCCCATGAATTTAAACAAATCAGAATTTCTATGTAATACTTAACATTGATTAGGTACAATTCACTTGAAATTTTTTTTATAATGGGAAACAATGAAGTAAATCTGGAAGAGAGGACCATAATTGACACAGGAAATGAATGGAAGGAGCCTATCTTCAAAAGGTTCTCTCTACCTCGTTAGAGGTGAAAGGCAAAATTCTAGATATTTCAGAAATATGAGGGGATACCACCAAAAGCCGGATTTTTTTCTCAAAGATAAGTATTTAATATGTTCATATGTCAAACTACATTATCACCTTCAAAGTACTCACCATTAAAATGAATACATTTGTCAAATCTGAGATTCCATTCATGGAAACATTTTTCAAGCTCATCTGTTTGGATGGCTGACAGCAACCTCTCATTTGGGGGGAATTTGTTTTTTTCTCACCTTTTCTACAACATAAAATCACTGCTCTTTCTTGTTCCTCTTCATTTATGTAAACAAAAGAAGTCACATAGACAGAGGTCAAGTCAGTAAGGTGTGCAACAAGAGAGGCATTCTGGGCTGAGCCCTGGTGGCATAGTGGTTGTGCGTGGGACTGCGGCCCACTGGGATGGAGGTTCGATTCCAGCTCCCCGGAGCAGAGGCTGGGCCTCCTACTCCCACCACCTTAGGGCAGTGATGCCCCCAAAAAGAGAGGCATTCTGTTTTTTGTTTTTTTTGCCCAAACTGGCACACTTAAAATGGCTGCATGAGCAGGTGCACTGTCATCTTGACAAAAGCAGTCCCCTGTCTGCCACACTCAGGTTTTTTTTTTAATTGAACACTGTTATCCAATCTTTTCAGAACGTCTATGAAGAAACTTTGACTAACTATCTGACCTGGTGGAATGAACTCCAAATTCAGTAAGAGTCAACGTTTTCATCCATTTATGAAGATAACAGAAGTCCAGAATGAACTTTGTCATCAACCAACATTTCACCTATTTTGCAACAAGAAAACCACCCATAGACTTGAGTTTTTCCTATAGCACTGTCCTTGTGCGCTGTGGCTGAACCACTTCTAACTGGTTTGAAGCCCTTGAATTACATAATGATATTAACTGTAGAGAACATATTTTAAAGCTAGAATGTAAAACCTTTAAATATTTTTTTCACCCTTTTCATTGTTGTTACCTCAGCAGTTGGAACAAAGACAGCATCTCACTATCCATTCAAAGCAGTGGGATCACACCCAATCATAGAGTGAGACATCACTGCCTGTTTGACACTTGGGTCACAATCTAGCACACAGGAGATGTAGTTGCTATGAAGTATAGGTTCTGTTAACCATGACTGAACAGTATTGAAATGTTTTGAATTTTGGATCCTTAGAGTTTCCCTAATGGATACTTCCAACTTATGCTGAAATTTTGCTTGAAGATTATAACAGCCTATTTTATCAGATTTTTTCCCAGGCAGTAAATACATAAAATATTTTATCACCTATAAAAGTGGTTTTCTCTGAACAAAAATGAACTAATTTCTTCCTAACTAGATTTCTACTTTCATGGTTAAGGTAGTACATTTCAAGCTCCCCTCATCACTTATTAAAAAATGAATAACTTCAGGCAAAGAATATTATTTTCAATCTGACATTTGCAAATTACTATAGACAAAATTTTGTGTTGCTCATCTCATATTTCTTTCTGATGTTCCAGTATGGACAGAAAACAATTAAATTAGTTAAATCAGGTAGCCAGAAATAAGTTGTTTTTTGAAAAGACTAGAAGATAATTAAGAACACGCTGAATAGACCTAGCAATGTTGCATAATGAGGCAGGAACTTGGTGAAATAAATAGAGTCACAGGTCAGCAAGTGTTTGAATGTAAAAAATAAGAAATGGAGGCCAAGTTCAAGTGCTGCTTCTCTATTTATTAGACAATCGTCCGCAAGAGTATCGCTTGAGATATTTACATATTTATTTGTTTATTGTTAAAAGGATAAAATAATTACACTGTCACCAAGAATTGTCACTGTTAGAAGAAAGGATTACGTTACCTCAATTGAACATAGCCTGATACTTATTATCACATTATTGAGCAGATGTTTGCCTGAATTAGAAAAATGGAAATGCTCCCTGAAATTGTCCCTCTTCAGAGCAATAAGAAGACATCTAGAAAGTAAGGAGACTCTCTGAATGCCACCTGGAGGCCAGCTTGCACATCTTTCACTTTCTCCTTGGCCACATGTACCCCGAAGAAATTTTATTTCTGATGGTAATGTCTGATTTCTTCATCTATAAATCTCATCTATGTAGGTGAACTTTCTGAACGAATATCTCCAGAGGTTGCTTTGATGGAAAGGAAAATTCAAGAAGAGCCTCTTGTTCATGTTAATCTATCAATTTATCCAACTATGTTTATAACTATGAGTACAATCCAACCAACAGAGAAATAAGCCTGAGACTGTACTTTGCTGACTCTTTGTACTTATTTATCAATTTTTTTTTCAGGACACTGAGGATTTAGGATTCCTAAATTTCCATCAAGGAAGAGCATGGGAATATATTTATAATTTTAGTTTAATGACAAGGCTTTAGTCTCTAAAAGGGTAGGTGAAGGCAAGTGGGAAATCAATCCTGGGAAGTTAGAGATCAGAAAAAATGTTAGTTACTTAAAATGAATGGCATGCTGAAGACACTTGAGACAGAAATAATGTGATCCCAACACTGGGAATTGGGTTGAGGAATAAACGAATTAACTATAAGACGAATATGTTCGATGAGTTGCCCCTGTTGAGAAGTGGGACCCTCAGACACAGGTTCTGGGGAGACACTGACTCTTAGCTGAGGATGGTTTGATTTCTGCGATAGCCACAGAGAGGAAATCATAAACATCTTAAGTAAAGTTCTGCATTTGAGAAACAGAATTCATTTTAACATTGTTCTGAACTGATCCCAATTTTAAACCCCTCTCCCCCTTTCAAAATGTCTGAAGATCATCACATGAAACATGTCATTTCATGCGAAGAGCTGGAAGGAATCATGTTAAGCAAAGTAAGCCAATCTCAAAAGGACAGGTATAACATGAGTCCTCCGAAGTAGGTACAATCAGCACAGCAGGAATAGAAGAATAGACCCTTATCTCACAATACACAGGTATGAGCATAGGTAGTCAGGGGCAGGTCAGACCAAACCCAGGGAGGTACTTGTGAGTTCAACATAAAAGGGAAATGGGGAGTGAGGGGGGACAATGGGGATGGGGAGAAACTGAGATGATGACATGGGGGGCACAGGGCATTAACTGACCTAGGGGGTAGAGCATTCGAGGTGTCACCACAGAATTGGAATGTGCATACAGACCCCACCATGATGCACCAAACCAGGAAAGCAACATAGCACATGGAGGAATCCATGAAAAGATTGGACTAAAGGACTGGCCCCAACCAGAACCCACCTGACCCCACCCTGTAAAGGGGTGTCACAGAGAATGACACGTGACCTTCTGGTTGGGGTGAGGAACTGACCTACCATACCCAGAAAGAAGTGAAAGCAACTGAAAGAGGATGAAAGGAATGGCGCACATCCTGGTCTACCAAGTCCTGAGGACAATGGTCTCATGTGGAGCAGCCCATGCAGAGAGAGGAGGATATGGCCAGCCCCACTATGACTCGCTACACCCCACGCTGACCCACGGCTCAGTAGGGGCCAACACTGGAGACACAGTGCAGGATTTGTACACTAGCTGCCCCCACCGCATCGGAGCAAAGGACTGGGGCCATACAACAGAACAGCAAGGGAAGCAGAGCAAGGAAGTACCAGGAGAGTACCAAAAATGGACTTTGGAGCAAGGGCATGGCGAGCCATCAGACCCAACCTGAAGACACTCTAAAGGTCAACAAACAGACCTTGAACGATGTACAGGCTTTTCTTTCTTTTGTCATTGCTTTGCTTTTGACTTTCATTCATTTTGGTTGTGGTTGTTTTGTTTTTCTGTGTCACTTTGTTTGGTGCTGTCTTCTTTTTCTTTCTTTTTAGAAATATAGATATGCTTTTGTTTTTAACCAATGATTTTAATTGGGGGCTCTTACAGCTCTTATAAGATTCCATACAAAAAACAAAAAAGCAAACAAAAACAAACAACCAAACAAAAAGATTCCATACATCATTTGTATCAAGCATATTTGTATGCATGTTGCCATCTTCATTTCCATGTTGCCATCTTCATTTCCAAATATTTTCTACTTGAGCCCTTGGTATAAGTTTCTCTTTCCCCCTCCCTTTTTAAAATAAATCATTTTATTGGGGGCTCATACAACTCCCATACTGATCAATACATATGTCAATTGTATGCAGACCACCATTGCACACTCATTGCCATCATCACTCTCAAGATATCCTTCCTCTACTTAAGCCCCCAGCCCCAGCTTCCCAAGTTTCTCCTCCCTTCCCTCTCCTTCTCCCTCATGAAACCTTAATAATTTACAAATTGTTATTACTTTTTTATATCGTACATTTTCCGATGTGTCCCTTCACTTGCTTCCCCATTTCCATACTCCAGAGAGG